>JXPL01096065.1:2186-13638 GCA_001015235.1 Sphyracephala brevicornis | reverse complement strand
GGGTGGATATAGTTTGTGTGATCGAGTAATAAATAAGCTGTATTTGCTCTCCGCCACCACAATTGGCGTGTCTGGTAAACTAAAAATTCGTGGAAACCCTATTTCTAAGCTCTCCTAGGGCGCTTGAAGCAAAAAACTAACAAGTTCATTGAAATTTGGACAGGAGTACATCTGTCGGGCCAACTAGTATACGTACATATGTGTACGAGTATATAAATTATTATAAAATTTTTTGTTCATCTAGATAAAATATCATAATTACTACTTCAAAAAATATAAATCTAATTAAGAAGGAGTTTGAATACAACGTGTCTTCGTTAAGTTTTTGATTAATATGTCTATTTACAATTATAAAAATATTATTTCAATATTTATTTTGACGAAATCAATTTTTATTGCAAATCATTGGAATGTGAAAATGTTCATAGTCAGATTCCTTTCATTTAAGAAGAAATTAGATGAAATAATAGCACCAGATCAATCTTACAAAGTATGAATCCTCGATTTCAGAGATACTGCTACGATTTTACCGTTAACAAAAATAAAAATTCTTTTCAAATTAGCAGATTTGAACAACATTAATAACGCATAGAATATTTCCAAAATTCAACACTTTTTGGTCATGACAAGCTATTAGATAAAAAGAATTTTTTAATTTTGGCAGTTACTGCGGCTCGACTTGCTATTTTCTACTAAACTACTATTTTCATTGGCTAAGCTAAACTGCAGTACATCGTCTTTTCTTAGGCCGCAATTGGCTCAGTACGAATGCAAAGATGATCTCTTCGAGTTTCCATTGAAAAAAAACAAAACACAAATGAAGAAACAATGCGAAGTGTGCTCAACTTGGCTGCGGCAGACGATATCTGCTCTTGCATAACAACTGGTAACCATATTGCAACTTGCAGCACAACCTTCGTGCACTTCGCGCAGTACTCCTTCCTAGTGTGGATATTGTGTGTAAAAAAACAAAATAAATTTTTTCCTCTGCTTTTTAAAGCACCGTTCGGCAACTTCATTGCTCTTTCCACATGCATCGCGGGCTCGTATGTCGTATGTGGTATGCCGTTTCTACGCTTTCAATTCGTCCAGTCCTGGCCAGCCACTGCCTGCAGCACTTGCTCATGTTGCGTGCTGTCAGTAAAGAATTGCGTACCGAATCAAATTAATGTGCTTTTGAGGCATAGTTTTTCTTTCTCTGCATCGCAATCTGTCCATGAGATTGTCGCTTAAACTAATTGGATCATAGCCCTCGGAAATTATTCAAATGCAAGCTTAGCAACGAAGTCATTCGCTGCATCAAATATACGAGCACTTCATCCAAATCGATATCAGTGATATTATCTCAGCAGTTTATTTGAAAATTATCACCCTTACGAACTAACGGTAAAATGTATGTAATTAGCTTATATAACAAATTTTCGCCAAACCCCATTTTCGCAATTACATCGTTTTTGTTGGTTTTAATTCGCACTCAAAGGCAGTGGATTCAATGCATTGCATTAAATTAAATACATTAAGAATTAATTTCAATTTCAAATAAAATAACACATTCTGTGTTCGTGTTTGTGGAGAAACATTTAAATTTTCGCCTTTAACTAAAACCAAATTCCAATTCGAAATCATAATCGCTTGATTACTTTGAACAAAATTTCATTATATTGCATAAGTTTGGAAGTTCGCATTATGAATTGAACTTCATATATTAATATTTACTTTCAAACGTGTTGGCAAAAATATTGTAATTATTATTTTTACGTCCTGCACAATGATTTCATTAGTGCCGCTACATCTAATTATAATACCTGCCTCCCCGAGTACTACTCCTTNTTATTTTTACGTCCTGCACAATGATTTCATTAGTGCCGCTACATCTAATTATAATACCTGCCTCCCCGAGTACTACTCCTTTTTCTCAGCTAAGGTCTTAGTCATCTCAAATACCGTAAAGTATATTCATACCCACTGTAGAGTGGAAGTATGCTTTTTGACAATTGACAAACATTTATAACAATTCTAAATATATATATTTCTACACATATGTATATATATTCCAAATCGGCTCTATTCTGGGTACCAAGTCATCAACGAATCATAGTGTGCAGATGCAACAGCGCAATATTTAGATTTAGCATATTTTACCCGAAACAATACAAGGCATTTCAGTAAAAAAAAATACCAAACACTTAAGTTCAAGAATAACAGTGAGTCAACTACAATCTCCGATAGTTGAAATTCATCAGCAATTCCGATATCTCATGGTATCCAATCAACAACTGCCGATTCGAGATCAGGATATTCAAACAATTCAAACACCATCAAATACTTCACGGTCTCCGTACTGCCATCTCTGCGGTAATGACTAACTCGTGGATCATATTCTCGAAAACTGCATTTCCATAACAACTTTCCGTGTCAAAGATTTTTACTTTGGCTAAAAAAAAAATTTTCATAATTAATATAATTCAAATAAATACTTTTTTAAACATTAATATATAGATAAATTATTTCAAATAATCTTAATTACACATTAACTGTTAAAACTTTTGAACTAATAACTCTCACAGATAATAAGAAAAATTTTAAATAACCTGACTAATCCTTTAAAATAGCAAATAAAAATTCACAAGGCAATCTTTCGCAGTGAACTGAGTACTGATCTTATGTACGAGTATTCTGTGAATCCAAAATACAATTTTTTAAAAAATTAGTCTAAGCAGAGATTAGTAAGAATCTTCTGGAACTCTCGGAAATAAAAACATCATATCTAAGTCTCTAATGTAAGAACTTTCTGTGATTGAGTTAAAAATTTGGTATTTATTCAGTGCACAAGTGGTAAGAAACAATTTCTCAAACTAATTTAATGAAAAGCGACCTGAATTTGTTCCTTGATAACCAAAATATTAAAATTTTTTTAATTATTCCAGAATGGGATACAAATCTCACAGTAATGTGCTATTTGATTGTTTTTTGATTGCACAGAATATATTTTGCCAAAAACCCAGACCTAAAGCTGTGGTCATATCGCAAGAATGACCGTCATAGAGCAGGGGTTAGTGTACTGAGCTAACACACAGAAGGTTCGTGGCACAATACCCGCGGTGGTAATAGCTTGCCTAGCACTGGCAATACCAGTAGAATTAATAATTGCCAAAAAGCCTATCTAAATTTCAGTCTTTCGGAGTCGTCTAAAATAACTTTCTTCAGTACACAACGTTAGTGGTATAGAGCCCTGTATTCCTATACTGGAGTACACAAAGACAAACAATAAAAATCTCAAAAAAAAAGTTGAAAAAAGGAGACCGAAAACAAACTCAGACTTAAGAATATACACCAAAGCGAAATGGATGAATATTTCTAGTATAAGGATCATAAAGAAGCGATTTTATCCATCCAATAAACACTTCAGGCCATAATAGATGCCAAATGCCTGAAGATATAATTTTTTATTCAAAGTTTACTTAAATAAATAAATTATTGCTTTTGTTTTTTTGGTTTTTATTAGCCAATATTATTTTTAAACGAAATACGTTGTTCGTTTATTAATTTTTGGATCTATCTTAGTTCCTCAATCTATGTGATCTCGTTCTGAATTAAAAAAATTGAAAAGTTTAGCATTGCATTTAAAATGAAAATTCACTTTTTGTCAAATTTTTCATATGCGAAAACAATTCCTTGACATTGTGCAAGTATTTATAATTAAAATAAAAATTACAAATTCGGTGAGGCAGGACGAAATTCACTTCTTGTAGTCGTTGTATTAAAAAAACTGTATTAATTTTTATTATTGATTCAATCGTATTACTTAAAAACCTTTACTTACTTATAAATAATCCTTAATTACTTGTATAAAATGATGAAGCACTTATTTGTTTCCAACAAAGTTATGAGATAAAATAAATCTTTTCATTTTCTGCAACTACAAATGAACATTGACAAAAGACAAAACAACAAATAACAAATAACAAATAACAAATAACAAAAACAAGAGACAATTAAATTAGAGCTCGACAAATTGTTTTATTTTGTTGGTAATTCTTATCCCTGAACTTGGAATGATATTAAAATGAAATTATTACGACTGCCTCTGGCGCCTCCATTGACCCGATGTCTTAAAAGTTTTGTGTGCTTTGCTCAGCTGCTAAGCAGCAGGGGAATCCTAATCACTTTATTTACATTCCGAAGTGGAAGTACACAAGCCTTCGAATTGAATTATTGTTACGCTTTTTGTTTGCAGTTTCGCCCACAATACTTTCTGTAATCGCGGTTAAAAATGAAATAAAATAAATATATTACAGCCTTCCATATACTCGTATATATAGAAATAATTCCTAATGTGAACTGCAAAGCCCGTACATCGGCAGAACAGTACATTTCAGTTTCAGATTCAATTTCCTACAATTCATGGCATTTCAGACAATGCAATGCAATTAAATTCAATTCTGAGCATTATAAATTATAAACATAATTAAATAACAATAAAAACGAAATAAAAACAATAATAAAAATTTTAATTACAATTGAAATTAAATTGTGATTCAAACCATAATAAAAATAAAAAAGAATATTTATTTCAAATGTACTTTAAGTTGTGAAACGAGGAGTGATGTAGAGAATTACAAATTCAGGAACTGTGAAATCTTAGAACTTTGTCAGTTTTGTATTGTAACTCTATGAAGACTCAAAATAAATTAAACTATATTAATAGAAATACCTTATGTGAAATAAGCCTAAATATTAAGAATGAAATATAATAAATATAAATAAAGTTTTGAACCCTAAATTAGCACTGAGGGTGCTGATGATCGTTCATTGCTTTTTAATACTTTGACATTACAATCTTCGTTATTTATATGATAAATTATTTAATATTTAATTTGTGCCAGTCGCCCATTTGTATCTCAATAATTACTAAGATATAATCGCGGTTAATCCTCTTCCATGCAAATGCAATACTTATGCAAAACAGTAATGTATTGTATACACGAAACTTCGTATTTCTTTGTGAAACAAGTACTCATTGTATTATTAGGCAAAGATATTCATTACGATTTTCATTAAGAATTGAATCTGCCTGCATTTTGATGCATTTTAATGCAATTTAATGAAATATTTTGTTCATGGCAATTTGAGAAATCGTGCTTGGCATTTTGCTGTTCACTTTTTTGATTGGAAATTCGATTTTTACATGCCGCTGAGCACACAGCTAAGCTCAGGTGCATTTTCCAATTGGTGCGTTACCATACGCCAATTTATTTAATTTTCATTACAGCTGCACGAAGTTTCGGTGCTCGATACTCAAAACTCAAACCTGCCAATTAGTGAGCAGGCGAATGATTCGCCATTTTGAGTGGGGTCGACTTACCGGAGCTGCCGAACATTATTAATCTGTATCCGCACTGCTCCATAGCGCACTGCTGCAGTACTACGTACCGAAACGTGAAATGTGAATTGTGCTTCGCTGCAGATCCCGCACTGTCCAGCACCTACTTTACTTTTAATGCTGTTGTTATTACTCGTATTGTTGCTGCAGTGGAAAGCCTTAAAGAAGAATTCGTGCAGTGCCGCAGGAGCTGCATTACGCTGCCTGCCACTTCCTTCTTCAGCATTATTTCAACTATTCATTTTGCTTTTCAGCAGTTGGCGAATTCTATCGAAGTAATTTTTATTTGATTTCATAAGAACCTGCAACCAATTGATAGAAATTAATTTTCGCAATCACTCAAGTCATCATAAAAAAGTAAAATTATCTCATAAAAATTATTTAATTAATAATTTTCAGATAATTAAGAGCCATTGGCGAAGGTGCTTGTGCCTAAAGACCGTATATGCCACACTGTTTGCAATCGATCAGATCAATTCACCGAATTCACCGTGAAGTACATTGAGCGTAGGGTGTAGGGTGTACTGAAGAGCTTGGTGTACTGAAAAGAAAAACAATAATAACAACAACATCAAATAATGCAAAAACTTAAATGAGAGCAGATAATAGAAGATTACTTCAGTGGCTGTGGCAATCCAACAATAATGACCAACGAAAGGAGCAATAAGGATTTTTCATGCAATGCCTGCCAGCGCAGGTACAGCGTCATTCAAATATTGTACAACCAACTAGTTTAAGCGATGTGCCGTACAAGCAACCTGCCTACCAGAGGCTGGGGGATGGGTGCACAACGTACAGAGTGCAGCATGCAGTGTGCAGCGTACAGTGCACTCTTCAAGTGGAAGGTTTCCCCCCAGCAGCAATATTAACGCAAACACACGCACAAATGCACATTCAAAAGCGAGCGGCTTCTTGGTATAGAAGCAATCAACGCCACCGCCGCCACCGCCACCGCCATCGCCATCGCTGTTTAATGGCTGCTATGTATTGTTTGCCCCAATGGAAGAGTGGAAGAGTGCAGCACAGAATAAGTAATAATCCCGAAGCTGATTGCAAATCGAGCTGCATCGAGGCTAAACGAAATTCTCTGGCATTGCCATGCTGCAATTTTTATTTTAAATGATGCTGTGCGAGTGGAGCTAAGTGCTGGCTGGCATGGCCGCAGTGAGGCATTTTGCGGCTCGTGGACATACAATTTAAAAGCAAACTGAAAAAATGCCAAACTCAGCAAGGAGAAAAACATAGCCCAGTGGATTTAAGGCGATTCGTGATTGTTAATTGCGCCTGCGGATATCAGGAATTTTTGGTAAACATTTCAACAACTGCAAAGACTACTTCACGCAATCTTTCTGCCAATTCCGAAGCATTTGAATGTGTAAAAGTCCACAAAAATAATTACACGACAGAGCGAAAAACAATACGGGTAACAACGTGATAGAATAATGTTAATACTTTAATTAGAGTATTCGCATTGATTGCAGGACTCCGCACTCGAGTTCATTTAGTGCATCAGACGAATGTTTTCACTCAATTGCTTCAGATTGATTGCTGCCAATTGCTGCTGCTGCCAATTCTACTAAATTTTATAAAGTGGCATTATTGGCATTTGTACATAATATTTCATTGCGATTTCATAAATGCATTCATAAAGAATTATAATGAAAACATACTCTTATAGGCACAACTACTAGTGTTAGGAATTGCAGTTTTCGTAAGATCGCAGCAGCTCATGAACGAATATAGCAAACTCTTTATATAAATTTGGCGCGCACTAATTATAAATCGAAATAATTTAAAATTTTATGGCAACCAAACTAATCGATGATAGTTTATAATAAAAATCAAAAAACTTATATAAACGAGTAATTAAAACCTCTGGAAATTTACATGAAAATCTAATTTGTGTTCCACTGTTCAACTCACAGCTCATAAACTATTCGAATTCACAATTCAAATTGCTGAAAACAACTTTTTATAACTTTAATACTTTAATATTGTATATTATTTGTTTTTATAGTCATTTAATTTTTAACAAAATTTTTATGGTATAACAGAAGTCGTCAAATTGAAATTTCCTTAGGCTGCTTAAGATTGTTGATCTCAATGGCACTAGCAATTTTAATAGGTTCAGTTAACAGAATGTTTGGTCACTACACTATGTGCAGCTCACCTCTTAGTTCCATACAAATGTTGTGCAAGAGCAGCAAATTCTTGTGGTTTGGTGAGTCTATCCTACTGTTATATGTCAAGTAAGACTTAACATTGACGCTCTAATGCACCACATGTGCGCTATTCAAAGCGGACAGTTCCATATTGTTGTCCATACTAAACTCTTTGCAAGATTAACTTTTATCTCAGTTCAACATGTCACCTGTGGCGTAATTACCATGGACGCTGCGAACTATGGCTGCAATACAATTCACAACTTTTGTCCACAAATCTCAATTTATATATCAATATACATATTTTATTATATATACTAATGTTTCGTTGGACATATTATTCCACCAAACAATCTTCATAATATTTTAAATTATGACAATATTTTTGAAAACTAGATTCTTGACTCGATTGCTATCTGACTGATCAGTTAATAAACATTATAGATTCTCTCACATGAGATTTGACGTCGTATATTATGGTCTAGAGATTTTGTTTCAAATCGAATACTGCTACTCCTATTAATTGATAAACTTTCGCCAATAAATCTGTGTAACTTTCCATGGATTCGCAAATTTCGAAGTCCTCTTGACGCCCGAAAGATTTTATTTAATTCCACTTCAATTGCAGGAGTATTCTCATAAATGTTTTCCAATGATTTAGACTCTTTAGTAGCCTTGAAGTTTTTCAATACAGGATTTCTGGTGTGATATTACCTAATTTAGCAAGCATAGCCGACTAAACCGATGCAGTTACATTTATTCTACAACACTCACTTATAAACCCTTTTCGTTCCATAATATAATTTTACAAATCTAAGAATTTTAATAACATTCTTTTAATTTATTCTTTTATTTAATTATACATAATTATTCTAATTTCTATTATAAAGAATTAAACTTTTTTTTATTTATTTAATTTTTTATTTATTCTATAACAATTAAATTGGTATACAAATAAATTAATGAGCATTAGCAGCAATTTAATTTCAACTAATGACAAACTTATTTGCCATAAGGTAATTATTCTTAATGTTATTTCAACAAATAAATAAATAATATAAAATTAATTACATTAAGAAATTACATAATTTATTTAATTTAATTTTTAATTCGATTATTTTACTCAAATGGCTTGAATTATGCTGACCATGCTGGAAACGTTTTCTTCACTGCTGACTATATTTATTTTAATATATCAAAAATTATTTAAATAGTTAACTTAAGAATTTAGTTAGCCAATTTTAATTCAATCCGATTGAGATAAATTTCCATTACTTGTCCATTTCATATAATTGATATTTATATATATCGTAAACATATAATTGAATTTATTTCATATAGTTTCGCGTATATGATATGAAGTAATCTTATTTAAATATTGTTTTGAGAAAATTTTGTTTTCACAATAAAAACTTTTGAAAAAATGCGTTGTTTTATTAAAGATATTTAATGATATAACAAATTTTGTATATTTAGAATACAGGAATACCACTCAAAGTACGGATTCGATTAATCCGGATTAAAATAGAGCGTTCTCCAGAGTTTACTTCTGGAGAACTTGCAAAAATTATTGGAATGATAAAATATATGATATATCATATTATGGAAGTTGATCCCATTAGCAACTGAACTGGTATCTTAACCTCTAATTTGTTATTTTATTAATGTCTGTCACTAGATTTAATGACTAAAAAAAAATTCCACTTATAACCCAATAGAGTTTTTTTTTTGGTATATATTTACTTCCCCGATTAGTCTGGATTCGAATAACACATATTATTCGTACTATTCGGGATATTTCTGCATATATAAATATATAAAAAAATATATATGTAAGAACAAATTCATTGAAACGGTCTTTAGAATTGAAATCATATTTGTTTGAAAAGAAATATTGCTCAATTTGTTAACACATTTTTCACAATAATTTTCATAAGCTTACACAATTTTTTAAGCAAATTTTGTGAAATACATTTAATGTTTCAGAATAGCTTTTCATGGTTCTGTTGAAAAGAAAGTTGTGAGCTCATTGGATGCTCATTGGGTTTCCTGCTGACTGAATTTAGAATTTGTTTTGTTTAAACAATTTAAGCTAAAATGAAATCCCACAAAGGTTGTTTATATATTTTGTAAACACACAAAATTATTTAATCAAGCCAAAAGTTTGTAATCATTACTTCATAATATATTTACAAAATTTTGCACTTCTTATATGACGCGTCCTTATAATTCGTCCTTATTTTATAAGCACATATTTGAACGGTCTGTATTGTTTTTACTTTTAGCAATGTCATAGGTACTCAAATTTTATTTTCATATTTTTAAAACTAATTGCTTCTTTATTAAAAATTACACTGTTTATAATCAGTATTAAATAACACGTTGTCGAATATATGCTTCTGTCTAATAAGAGTAAATACAATTATTAAAGAAAACAATATTTAATATATTTTTACACACTGAATACAAAAGAAAAACAAATTATATATTTTGAATTGTAGATATATTTTAAACAAAAACTGCTAACTAAATTGCAAGATAAAAAAACGAATTTATAAAAGATAAAATAATATTGGATACAATTTTATAGTTTTACACATTTAAAACCTGTAATGAACACAATGTTCGTATGTATGCATGAGGAATTACATGCAAAAATACAAGAATTTCTATGTATGAAAGTATATGTGAAAATTATCACAAGGATATGAAACATTCAAAATATTTTTATATTCTCATGTACTAAATAATCAATATTAATTAAAAAGCATCCCTTGTGCTCTGCGCTTAGGGATGTGATGTCACCCCTTATCCGCACGAAAGGACATAAACAAGCAAAAATATAATGAAAACAAAAACAAAGGCAGAAGCAAAACAGAACAGAACAGAACAGAACAGTATTATTACTGCTGCAGCATACATAAATTTTATATAACCACGGGCGAAAATATTTCTGTAAGCAGCAAGCACACCAATCAATGCCCGAATCCTGGCCAGTAGCGCGAGCCGTGCATATCCTTGAGGGCATGCGGGCTGCTCGTTATGCTCATTTGCACATTCACTACCAACAACTGGGAGTGTGTGCGTTTCTGCGTTGCTGTTTCTGTGCATGTATTGCTAATGTAATAGATAGGTGCAGTTGGATGTAAGCGAAGCATACACATTTGCCCGCCTATTGTTTGAATCAGCCGGAGAGGCGTGGCTTCGCAATATATAAATGGCTGCGAGAGCAAAACTTCTGAACAAGTCGCGCGCACACATGTACGAGCTCATTAGCTCTCTCTCTTTTGCTCTCAAGAAAAATGAAGAAATCAAAATGCACAACATGTGCAGAGCCAACTGAAAATAAAAAAACGAAAACGAAAACGAAAACAACAACGAAAATTTAACAACAATGAAATAAAAAAAGGAATTGAGTTTGCTACTCCACCAAGGCTCTCTTAAAATACAGAGCACGCTGCCTCATTTTACTCTTCAATATTGCAACAAAAATACGGTGCAAATGCATTTAAACGAATTCAAGTATTTTCTTACTGAATTGAGCTATTTATTTTTTTTAAAACATTATTTTCGAAGTATTATTATTACAATTCTGCTAAATTCTGCGAATATACATACAATTACATGTATCAGAATTTCCAACTATTTTAAACATTTTAAATAAATTATAAAATTTTGATTTGCATTATTGAATAAATAAAATTTTAATTAAAAATATTAAATTTCTTATTAATGTTATGAAGTCATTGAAAATATTGCTGCTATTAATATTGCCTCTCTCATAAAAGCGAAAAAAAAAAATAAATGGAAGGAGAGCACAAACAGTATGTGAGAGCACACCACCGACCGTACATGCCGCGTCTTACTGATACTACTGCACAGCATTATGGCAGACGTTCATCTCAAA
>JXPL01095901.1:0-17639 GCA_001015235.1 Sphyracephala brevicornis | reverse complement strand
AGTATCGGATGATTCAGGTATTTGTTTACTAATTGAAATTGTTTATAAATACTTAAGAGTTTCAATCTAAGTCACTCAGAAGTACTTCTAGATGTGTGAATACAAATTATGGAATCGTGTTATTAAACAATTGAATTCTAAGAAAATCTGTTTGATTATTTAAAAATAGTACTTAAAAATTAAAATAATACATATTTAAATAATCAGATAGCACTAATTACTTACTTACTTAGTTGGTTATTACAACCGAATGTCGGTTTTGGCCGCGTCCTGATAGCACTGATTATGTTTCATTTAATTGTAGATTTATGCATTTAATATACGAGTATGTGTAATTTTTTGTTGTAGCTTACCAAGTTTAAGCTAATATACATAGATATTTTCTATTATTAGATGAAACTTATGCTGCCATTGAAGATCCAAATGGTCGTATAGTACCTAATCCAGCTACTGACATATATACGAGTGGTTCCGAAACCTATGCACAAATACAGCCCATGCAGCCGAACTCAATTGTAGTTTCTGTAGAAATTAACACTGCAAATACCAGCAATTTGTCGTCCTCAAGCATTGGCATGTCATTTAATAGCACTCAACTTTCGGAGCAAAGCTCAAGCTCCTCTTCAACACAGCAGAGTCTGAAAAATGCCAGACCAATGTCAGATCATGCTACGCCAATACCGCCACCCGTTGACAGCTTAAGAGCACAAATGCATTCGAGGCAGGCCTCTTCATCATCAAACAACAGCTCTTCTATGGGTAATTTAGGATCTCCGAAACCAGAAAAACGGCAAGCGAATTCACCGCTTCCACCCACACCAAAGTCTAATACTTCACAACATCAATTGCATTCGTCCAGTAACAGTAACTTAACATCCGGTCGCAATTCCGTTGTATCTGTGATTGAATATTCTGGTGTTACAGAAAATACAGAACGACACATTAGCTACATAGAACAGGTTATAAGTACCACAACTGAGGGATCTCTGCAGAAGAAGAGCAAAAGTCTTAGTCCCTCCAAAGACATCGAAGGCATGTATGCCAAGGTGCGTTTATTACAATGGCTTAAACTGCAATGAAGTACTTATAAATCTATATATCATATTCACAGGTTATAAAAAAGAATAAATTTTCACGCAATTCTCCAACATCTCAAAATAATTCACCTGTGTTAACGCGTAAGTATAATGAAAATGCCTCTGCACTGGGTGTCAGTCCACTTGATGCTGCAGCAGCTGAGCTCATAGAAATGCATAAAATCGCTCCGAATGCAAACTGCGATAAAAGTCGAACACGTAGTAATAGTTACACAGCCAAAGATCATGGCTATGAGACCATACCAGCTGATGCCATGCGTGGCATGGTCGGCTTAGAGAATCGAAAATCAGATTGTTACGCTAACATTTTGCAAAAAGAGCGTCTACAGGAAGGTGGTAAGTCCCATATTGCTTACATTTTCTGATGAATGTGTGCTAAGATGGCTTTGCTCAAATCCTAATCCTATTTTTCTTTACTAAATTTCAAATATTTTATTTCGCCCATTTTCTATTGCAATAATTAGTTTTACAAAAATGAAAAATAACTACAATTTTTCATTTAACTCTACGAAAATTTCGACTTTTTTGTTTGGAAGCAGCGGTTAGTATATACGAAGGCTTGTTCAAATCTAATTACAACAAACTACATATGTCACTTAGATGAATATGCATGCAATGCCTTGTAGTTAGTTAATTAGAAATTAATTACAGATTTTTGTTTGCTTAGTTACAAGTTTGCCATAAGAAGTAATAATTGATTTCTTTTATTATTTAATGCAATTATTATAGAATGAATGATCTAAGTTATTTAAATTGCTTAATTATTTTTTAATTTTATGTATTTTAAGTTTTTAAAAACAAAATGTAAGCAACGTTGAAAATATGCTAAACTGTAACATGAGCCACATGCAGTTATTATCACCAATCACTCCAATTCTTGAGTAGTTGGCCAATTTGATGCTATTTGAACTTAATTAATTACTTAATTAGTTTTAATAATCAACTCAACTTTAATAATTAATACTTAACACATTAATAATAGCATAGCCATAGCATTTAGCAGCATATTGATTTCACTTAAAAAGTTTATATAGTATAATTAATGCTTAAATCTATTTGTTTTGGCTTTTAATTTACAAAATTTGTGCTCAATTGCTTTACAAATCATTAGGAGGTTCACAGTCTGAGTTTTGTTGCTTCATTATGATCAATCATGCCACGCTGTTCTAAAACATCGCTCTTGAAATTTCATCAGCATAGAGTATGCTCAAAGCGTATTGCATGCTTTGGGCATACTTGGCTTGAACTCATTATTCTGTTCCAAGCCGCAGAGGCGCATATATAGTTTAACTTAATTTTCAATTTCTTATATATACCGAAAAAAATTTAATTAATTCGTAATTATTATACTAAAATCCTTAGACTAAGCTCACTAAAAGTGTGTTTGCATATTTTTTGTTCTAATATATTTTCACTTGTTTCACTTTCTTAAAATATTACTTTCTCTACAACTGCTTTATATTCTTCACTGCATAAAGGCATTTAAATATTATAAATCATTAACAAACATTTTTGTACTTATCTGCAGCTCATCATGCAGAACTCGGCAGTGCTGTTATCAATTACTCAAATGAACAATTAACTAATCGTTTAAACAAACCACCGATAAACACTGATATGCAACTTACCTACCGAAATGAGAAACATTATGAGACTATTGCTGGACCCTCCTGCACTACAAGTAGTGATCCTGGTTACGAAACATTGCAAAAGCCACCACAGCAAAATGTTGCTGATTGCGAAAAGAAATCATCAGACTATGATCCCAACTATGAAGTATTAAAAGATCCAAAATATGCTGGCAAATCTATAAATTCTGCCGGTTTGTCCGATGATGGTTATGCCAAAGTGCTGGAAAAGAAACAACTAACAATTGATGATGATACTATCGATGGTTATAGCAAGGTTAAAGGTGAGGAGTGTGATGATGGCGCTGCAGCTGGTTACAGCACAATTGGCGAACCGAAAAATACTAACACCATTCACAATTATGCAAGCATTTTAGAAACAAAAGCTGAAGCGGCACAAGATAAGCATGACATAGAATCAGATCACTATGCACGCATAGCAGAAGCTCACACACCAACCTCACCCATTTTAGCTATCAGCACTGCATCTATTACAGACAAAACATTCGAGAATATTACCGGTACAACTCTTACGACACGCTTGTCCGAAAATACTTTAACATCACCAACGTCACTGAATTCCTCGTCAATGCTTCAAAACAGTTCATCCACTAATGTAAGCACCATGAGTACACGGCAAACGCCAACATCCTTCTCGCAATATGAATCTTTAACCGGCAGCGACACAGATCCAAACTATGAATCGGTATCCTATTTGAATGCACAACGGGAGAATTCATATGAAAGGCTGCAAACCGATACTTCAGATACTCAGCTGAGTGGACCCGAGACACCAGATGAACGTAAAAGTGGCGCGCCCATAACAGCAGAGCAAGCGAACGGCACGCTCAAAACGCATGCGAACACTGCCAAAAATTCAACAGCAACGGCAGACTTGCAGTCAGAAGTTTTGGTCGATGATTACTTTCAAGTTTAAAAATATATAAATTAAGTCAGTAGGGGCTTTTGCTTTGGGAGGGTTGGGAGAGTTCAGAATTAATAAGGCTTGCTTAGCAACATTTATATTTAAGCACATATCAGTGAAGAGTTAACTTAATTTGCTTTAAAAGTTATTTATTTACGTTTAAAAATTTATTTTTATATATTTTATGCAACGAATGCAGTTTAGTATTAGTATTTTCATTATATTGTTTCTAATGGAGGTTGTGGATATAAAGCACATAACATTAGGGTTAAGCCACAAAGGACATACAAAAACCTCTAGATGCTAACAAATTTATAATTATTATAAAATGATTGATTATTTAACTGAAGCTTGACTTTGTAATATGTTACTAAATCCCTTCGCTAACTTAAGTGCGTATTGTTATATCTGAAATATTAGTATATTGTACTAAAAATGTATGGTTTTTGCAATTTTTTAATTCTTTACTTAGCAAAGCAGTTGAAGAAGTCCAACTAAATCCAAAAAAGCTACTTTATGTTAAGTCAATTTTTAAAAATATAAACAATATCAAATGTTATAAATTTAGAATATTGAATATTAACGCACATTGAAATGCACTCATGCACTTTAACTATAAGTAAATATGTAATTCCGCTATTAAGTTAAAACATTAGTTGAACAAAATGTGCAGAATAAAACATTTATTTTTAATTTTTTGTAGAAAAGTCCAATAATATATATTCTATCTGAGCAACACGGTCTATTTTATGCACATAAACTTAGTATTAAAACATATTTGCAGTTCATAAATTAAAATAATTCGGTATTTTAATACTGCAGTTTTTTTTGGAAATATATTCAGATTTAAGCAGTTGATATAATTTGAATATCGCAGTCTGTGTGCAGTAAATTTCCTTTAAAAAAAGTTATACATATTGCAATAAATAACGTATATTTCGGTTACGTATCACGAGTATTAAATAAGATATGCATAAAATTCTTTTTAATTTATAAACAAGATTCCAGTAAAACTTGCAAAGTTATTAAGCGCAACTAAATTATTGATAAACATTCTTATTTATATTTTGATAATTAGATTAATTATCTGTATGCATTATATATATATGTATGTATAAATATAATAAATACATGTTATATACGTTTATATATTTCTATGTGATTGGCAAGCCAGCAGTTTTGTTAATGTCGCAATAAATTATCTTTACATTCTTTAAATTTATTTATATGCCGATTAGGCAAAAAAAGTTTAATGCATATTTCGAATATTGCATTCGTTTTACGTTTCAACTAACTGTAATTATATGTTAAAATATAAATTTTCAACTATTTTTATTTTATATATAATTTTTAGTTAATTTTACAATATACATATGTATGCATATTGAATTATATTATATCGTATCGCATGTATTTTGGTTTTAAAGAAATACAATTATAGACTTAACAGTGTGTTTGCTTTTCTATAACAATAATATGTTGGAAATAGATATGCAGTTTTCAAAATTTCATTTCTTCAATTTACTGTTCATAATTTTTCAACAGAAATCAATCTCAAAGTCTATATCGGCAATTGTTTTGGCAGCAAATCATAATGGAAGCCTAAACATCATCAAACTTGGTTCTATTATTAAAAATAAGATTTTTTCTAACATTAATTAATGTTGTAAAATTTTGTCTAACATCATTTTTATCAATACCGCTGTTATGTGTGTAGAAAAACATCAACGCAGCAAGATTGTTAGTAAAAGATAATTAGTAACTTGCACATATTAGAACTTCAAAGAATATTGAAAATCGTTTTACAGTTTATTTTAATATTATAGTTACACTTTAACAAAAAAAAACTAAAATAAATTTCCATTATTAAAAAAAAATATATACATTTTAAATCAAGTATACATGCAAATATCGAGACAAAATTTCACAATTAAGCCATTAGATAAATCTTTTAAAGATTCGTCACACAGCTAAACGTGTAATAAAATTAACTAACTAAGAGCATTGTATATTTATGTATGTATATAGGTGTATATCAAATGCACAGACACAAGAACAAAATAGTAAATTACTTGCAAAATGTTTAAATTGGATTGTTAAACTAAACTATCATATTTTATATAATTAAATTCGAAACACGCCCGACTAGCGACGCCTCAGCACACGCCGCCTCCGCATTTCATTCGCTATTGTTGCCACCGCACTGTTGCTGCTGTTGCGATTGGTTTGTTTGCTGTTGATTATGCAGCTGATTCAATATTGCAATATTGCTCGCCTTCATGCGTGCTATTGTGGCATTTGCCAGGCTTCCCACAGCTGAAAGACACGGTGACATACAAGGCGTCGAGCTGAGGCTATTGCTGATTTCACATTGGTCAAGTAGGCGGAGAAGCTCGTTTGTGTCGGGTCCGCCAGAAATTTTCTGCTGTGGTTCATCTTTTGAAAATAACGCCAGTGCAGTAGTTAGATCCCACATTTGTATAGCGCCATTGCAATGGCCAGTGAGTATAAAACGTGAGCCCATGCGCGACGATACCTCACATTCGTGTACACAAAATGATGTTATGGTAGAGCCGTCGACTGATTTTATTATACAGACACGCACACCATTTGACGCTAAACGTACATAAAGTTGATCCGTTTCGGGCACAACTTTCTGCACAAAAATTTGCTCATCATAGTCACCATATGGTCCAAAATCATTGCCTGCTGTATAGCTATATTGTGTATCTGTTGCTTCGAGTGAAACAATTTTGAATGATGCTTCTGGTGTAGAACCCGGCTGTGTAGAAAGCATGCCGCGAAAACGAGTGAGGCTCCATGTACGCACGTGATGATATTCACTGCACACGGATATTAAATATTTTTCCGAAAGTGTTACCTACACAGTATAGATCAGTTTAGTTTGATACAATTTGTATGAGTTATAGAAATACCTTAGTTACAGGACTTTGATGTACGGTGAATGTTTCAAACAAGTGTGGACCATGTCCTGCTGTTTCTGGATGTTGAACAATTATGCGTACAGCGCCAGATTTCGTACCGTAAGCAATCTCCACCCAGTTACCGGAAATGCCTATATAATTATAATACGATTGAAATTGTTTTCTAATATATTTGCTAATAATCAAATGTATATATTTTTTATAACTGAGATCAACGAAACCCAATAGATATACGAGTAAGTTAAAATAACTTAAAAAAAACGATTTTATTTTCTAAGTATGAATAAATTGAACTAAAGTTCTAATATATTTCCTAAAATAGTACACATATTTCACGAAATATATTCGAATGTTGACTCAATTTAGTCCTACATAGAATATATGTTATTTCCATTAAGCCAATTGACATCAATAAAATGAATTTATCGAAATGTTCAAATTATTAAATATTTATGAGTATATTTATATAGTTTAATTTTAAAAGGATTATATTACTTGATGTTTTTGGCGTTAAATAAACAGATATCGCTGTTATAGGATCTAAATTAGGATCCTTGTATAATTCGGTCACTAGCAGATCATTATCCTTCATGCGTAAAGGAAACTTTTGCATATCTAAAAATAATAAAAAAAAAACAAATTAAAATTAAAGGGACTGCTTTAATATATAAAGCATACCAATATAGTAGATGGACCCATTGTTGCAGCCGAGTAACAAAAAGGAACCAGCAGAATCAAAAGATAAAACAGGAACCAGATCCTGAATTTGCCAATGTTGTGTCATTGCATGCCATACACCTATTTTACCAGATGACGACAATGCAACCAACTGACTACCAATAAAGAATAAATATTCTACGCGCACATGTAAGTTAAATATGCCAATATCCGTTTTGTTGCCGCATTCATGTATGCTCCACAAGCGTATTTGGCTGCCGTACGAAATCGCCACCATTTTACTGGGTATAGGTTCGGCGGTTGATGTTAAAACCTTGAAAACAATTAATTATTAATATTGTAAATTGTTTATATTTTTATTGTGTTCAGTACTTTGGAATTAATAGCGATGCGTTCTATTGTTGAGTCGATATGTGGTGATGTGAACACCAGCTGCCAGCCACTGGAATCTTTAACGCGATAGCAGGATACAAAGTGCGCATAAGCAACTGCTATCCAATTTTGATGTGCCTTAATGATTTGCACTCGTAATGGATCTATCCAGTTGCTGCTTAATGTTGGACTGAAAACCAAGCCGACATCATTTTTAATAAGTTTATTAAGATCTGCAGATGAGTTACGTGAATGTCGCATAAAATCCATTGAAGCAGTACGTGAATGACTTGAACCAGTTGTCCATGGCCGTACTTCTGTACCAAGAGTGCCAGTACGTCCATTACGCAAATCCCAAGAAGAATTTCGTGAATGTGTTGAGGAATGACGACTACTTGCAGCCGATGTTTCAGGTACACGTACCATAGATCCTGGCCGTGCATTAGACGTGCCTGAAGCAAACCCAGTGGAAGTAGTGGGAAGACATGGTTCTAGTGGCGCGTTGCTATAAGTTGTTGTGCTACCATTGCTTGCATTAGCTACTTTAGTTGTTATTGCAGATGCAACAGTCGCTGCTATTTCATTGATATTAGCATTATTAAGTGAGTCAGTGCCATTTCCTGCAGCTGGTGCTACCAAATTATCATTGAGTGGAATCGGTGGAGCAGCCAAATAACCATAAAATAATACATCTCCACAAGATGAATGATTTAAATCTTCACATAATGCTAAACGTTTTACCAGAGGCGTGATTCCATAATATTCAGATTCATGACGTAATGCACGAATTTCACAATTTTTAAGATCGATGTCTTTGGTACGTAGATAATTCAGTATAATGGAAAACAAAGTCGGATCTCGATCAATAAAAATAGCACCACTTTCATCACGCAGACTTGATATGCGGCCATTCAATAATGCAGTAAAAAACGTATCGGGTATCCACGTAAGCGTTTGACGAGAAGTGGAAAACCTAATTGGAGCAAAGAATTGAAACAAGTATTAAAACACCAAAAAAAAAACTGAAATTTACAAAACTAAGCTCGAAATGTATAAGTGTATAAAAATAAAAATAAACAAAAACCCACACGAGTGTGCATTTCTTAACATTATATTCCTACCTCTGACCACCCACATTTAAGTTCACCAAATCGCCACCACTATATGAAAAATAGGACATAGTTTTATTTTTAAAAAGTGGTTTCCGCCGATGGAGAATTTATCAATTAGTAATTCGTCAGCATTCGCATACACATACACTCAATCAATGCATTTTGTTTTATTTACATACTTTTACTGTCTTTTTTTTTCATATGGAATTAAATATATTTAATATAAATAAATTTATTTCAGTAATCTTATTCCTACAAACTTCTCCCAATTGACTTCGTATCTCTAACAATACTGAAATTAAAATATTTCTGCTCCAAAGCAATTGCGTCAGTTTCGTTGTATTTTGTTGATTGATATTTAGTTGACGTTGTTGCTTTTTTATTTATGTACCAAGCAGTGCTGCCATATTTTGTATGTTTACATTTGCATCCCAAATAATAATTATCAAACTTTACTTATGTATGTATGTAAATTAATGTAAATAATATTTTCAAATCTTTTTCAAATTCAATAAAAATATTAAATTCATAATGTCAAAAATGAATGCAACTATTATTAAATAACATTTGAAGGACGAGTCGATTTGAGCAACTCTTCTACTTGCATTGATTATAAAACATACTTATGTACATACATAAGCAGATATAAATAATATAATCTGCGTATGTATGTGTAGTGTAATCACAGATTGAAGGCTTAATACTCAGTATTTTTTATTATAAAACGATAGTAAATAATAAATAGAGCATATTTTGTTTAAATTGTATTCCAAATTTTAGAACTTAATTCTTGTTATAAATACATATGTATATGGAAATGAACACTCTAAGAAATGAGTTAGGGCGATAAAAGTTTGTATTGTAATATTAAATTAATCTTTTCAAGAATCCCCTCCCACACTATCTTCTTTGGCGTTTAAGTGCTCAAACATTAAGATCATTGAATTATAATTGAACAATGCTATGATCTCACCTCTATCTTTATATAAAACAGCTATATGTATGACCTCTGTGATAATTGTTGTCGATTAAACAAACCACTCCAACTTCTTTTTAGCCCTTTCTTATAGTACAGTAAAGGTCAAGTCCATCTCTAATTTAGTCTAACACTGTCGTGAAGAGTTTTTAATTGAGATTGTAAACTTTTTAAGTGCTGCAAGGACATTAGATATTCTACATACCCACAGATGTATATGCCATTAATATACAGTCTATTCTCCATTATTTAGGTTTTTATTTTTTCAGATAACAACAGAAAACGGAACTAAGAATTCTTAACAATTAAAATACTCTCTTACAAATACTTGTATTCAAACTCTTTGATTCTTATTGAAACCACTTATGAAACTCAAAGCAATCGAATACACATACTTGAAGGATAAACATCGCTCTATAGTTAATATAAAAATATTTATTTTATATAATATTATTTTTAAAAAGTAAGATTTTATGAGAAATTTATTTAAAAACTTAGTAACACAGCATAGATTTATAGTATAATTAATAAGGGTTCATTCAACATTATCATTGTTGGCTAGACTATTTTGGGTGAATCTTGTCATACCTAAGGATATATTGATCTCATTACTAAATATTAGTATCTTAATAAATCTTCTGTTGACCAATCACCAGGTCAGTAGAAATTTGTTACAATATACAACCACAATGCATACAATATGAATTTCGGCCTACTAAACAATAACTGGATACGGTTGCAGATGATGGATATAGAATGCAACGGTTATTATTGAATTTATATTAGTCAATATTGAGCAACTGCCTTGGAAATTCATCAAAGTGCTTTATCCTAATTCTATATTGCAGCATGCTTAAAGTATATAGTCATATTATTTTACTATAATTCCTGTTTTACTGGAAACAAATAAACTTATATTTCCTGTTCACAGGACTTACAATAGGACAAGAAAATTTTGAAAATGACACTGTTAATACATTTTAGAATACTACTTTTGTTTTTTGTTTTATATACATAAGTTTATAAGTCACATTCAACACGAGTCATTTGAAGATTTTCACTGAGTAGTTCGTTGGGATTTTGCAATTACAAACTCACTTGCAACTTTCATTCCTGCAAAGTTCTTAAAAATATCTGTAATAAGTCTGTATATCGAACCATCTAGCATGCTAGTTTAAATTCCCATAAATGGATGAAAACATTATTTGTACGTTATTTATTATTTGTAATTTATTTTTAATATGTATGCACTTATATATTTTGTTAAATTCTAATAAATCCACAGTATTAAATTTCTATATACTTAATACTTTTTTTTGCAACACGTTTACATCAATATTTTTTTTCATTATTATAATATATATTGATTAATATTAAAAGCGTACACTAAGAAAAACTTGTGTGGTCATTTGTAGATAGTTTCGCCACTGCACTGCAATCGCTGTAGAATTATTTTTTGTGACAATTTTTTTTAATTTTCGGTTTTTTTTCTTTTTTGTAAAACGTATTAAATATTTAATTTGTTACAAAATAACTATTCGAGTTTTCTATATACTATTGGTGTTATTTGTTGAAATTGGTTTTCAGTTTTAGTACAATTGTTTTTGCATTTAAACAGTTGCTTTTACTTTTCCGCTAATATAATATATCTCGTATAATTTTATTAATTATAATATAGTGTACTTTAAAAATGATTCGCTTTTACTTAAAAATGTATATATATACTTGTATTAATTTTTTCAAGTATTGTAGTTAAGGATTATATTAGTATGAGCTGATATATACGTATATTTAATAAAAATAAAATGAAAGAAACTTAAAAATACTCAACTTTAAAAAAATATATGTTTGTATTTATATTACTTAATCAAAATACTTAATTGTAAATAATTAAAAGAAAACTAAAATAAACTATAGTTAAATAGTAAAAATATTAGTGTTAAGCTGTTGTCATTATTCCTTAAAGTAATTGGTAAAGTATGTTTGTATATTGCTAAATTATATTGTAATATATAAAATAGTGAAATGTTTAACTACTAAAAATCTAAACTAAATGACACAATAGTTGTTTGTTAATGATAAAATATATGAAACAATTTTTGAGTTAATGTTATTTTCTTGAATTTTTCAATTAAATTGCTTTTGTCTCTATTTGAATGTTATGTTAGCAGCACTACTTGCATACGTAATTGTAAAAAGATGATATTAAATGAATTTCGAAAATTAACAATTATAGCGGTTTCACTTTGAATTTAAGTTCCCTGCCAATATATATACCTTAAATCGTATTTGTCAAATTTATATTAATGATTCATGTTATTCACAGCATTAACTTTATATTGCTTATTGGTTTCTATTTCGTTGTTAGTGACATTTTTAGTTGCAAACAAATATTATTACAACACTTGGTTTAAATAATTTCTAAAAATCATAAAATAAAATTGTTGTAAAAGTTGTGCATTTTTGAAAACCCCAATTTGAAAAACAAATTTCGAATAATATACAAGAAATATTTACTCAAAAAACTTGCTTATTACTCAAGGAATACTTTTTAATGCGTTTGTGATAATGCTGTGCATCTGTCAAAAATACAAGTAGCACTGTCTTATTTTATACATTCTTATATGTTGTAAATGATTATCCTCAATAATTTTTTATATTTTTTTTCGTAGTTCTTCACTGGGATTTATACCTTTGTAATCTCATTATTGAAACTATATTCGTTGTTTAAAGTTTAAAAATAATAATATAATTTCAAAACTGAAAACCGAAATTGCACATTTGTATTCATTTTTATATACAATTAACGATAAAATATAATACAATTATAAAATAAGAACTTAAAACAATTGGTGTATGTTTTACGTATGAGTACAGTTCCTAAACGATAAACAAATTCATTAAAATTATATAAAATAAACAAATAAATCTAGTATGTATATTAAGAATAAAATAAATTATAAAAAGTTCGTAACTTAATTGTTTGTCGATTTTACGTAGTGATTAGAATTATTTTATACGTATAAGTTAAAAAATTAGTATGTTTAATTATATTGCAGATACTAATAAAAAATACCACTAACAGCTTAATTACGTATATAATTGTTAACGTAATTAACAAATTACTGTCGTACCATATGTGGTATAGTATCCAAGTAAAAATACATCTTAGTTCACCATTAATGTGTGTGATTCCATAGGCGCTGCCGAATCGTACAAAGTGTCTGTATCCTGTGTGGGTTCACCTTGTAATTGACATTGATTCGATAGGGTGCCAGCACCGCAATCACAAAAGAATCTATGATAATAAATATAATATATGAAACATACATATAATTTTTAAGTGTAAAACAAGAAAAAATAAATTGTTCTAAATTCTCTGTAAATTTAATACCATTTAATTGCATGTTTTTAAAACTGCATTATATATTTAACTTACCGATCATGTCTGATAAACTCCACATCGTGTCCTGCGTGACAGTTCTTAATGCAGTTAACACATATTGCATTACGATCTGTTGTGTTACAAGTTTGACAACGATAGAAATCATGCATTGGAAATGAAGTATAACTGCTGATTTTATATAAGCATTGACCACCTGATACGGCTTTCTCAACTTCATCTTCGTTGTTGAATATATTGTTGCCTCGCGTTATTGGCTGGACACCACTTGCTAAACACAAGCCACCAAATTTATTTTTAAATATTTGATTGTGCTCCAATGTAGCAGTTGCATTATTTGTTATTTCTACACCAGCTGCTTGGCCATCATAAATACGATTTCTTCGTAGTATGGGATGCGATTGAGTTGAAATAAGCACACCAGCTTGCGTGTTGCGAAATATATCATTTTCTTCTAAAATGCCTTTGCCACCGTTGAAAATACAAATGCCACCATCACGACCATCATAAATTTTATTTCTTCTCAGTGTTGGGTTCGAATCGGTTTTAATCCAAACTCCAGCCATTGCATTATCAAATATTTCGTTTTGCTCCAATAAACCAAGTCCTCCATTATAAACGAGTACGCCACCATTTTGACCACCCCAAATTTTATTACCGCGTATAACAGGATTACTGCCAGTACGTATTTGCACACCCGAATACAAGTGATTGAAAATGTCGTTATCCTCTAATTTGCCGTGTCCATTATCGTAGAAGTAAACACCAACCTGTAAGTAACAAATTAAGAGGTAATTAAAATATCTAAAGAAAATTTGGTATATTTATATACCTGTTTGCCTGAATGTATACGATTTCTTCTTAAGACAGGTGTACTTCCTGTTGTTATCCATACCCCTGCCAATGTATTTGAGTAAACTTCATTTTCTTCAATTAAACCTTGCCCCTTTTCGTGAACATATATGCCACCATGTTGACCGTGATGTATTTTATTATGCCGAACGATAGGATCACTGTTCGTTCGAATTTGTATACCAGCCAAAGCATTTCCATATATATTATTATGTTCTATTAAACCTCTACCTTCTCCAAATATATAAACACCACCTTGATGGCCATTATAAATTTCATTTTTTCGAATAGTTGGATTGCTGTTAGAAGTTATCCAAACACCTATGCGTAACGAGCCAAATTAAATTTCCTTAAGATAAATTCATTAAAAAAGCAAATATTAAAACTTACCTGCAAAGTTATTGGAGTGAATGCGATTTTCAATGAACTGCCCCAGTCCATTTTCATGTACATATATGCCACCAGTTTGTCCATGATGAATATCACATTTTACTACAGTTGGATTTGCACCAGCCTTGACTTCAAAACCAGCAATCCGATTATTGTGAATATCGTTCTTCTCAAAGTATCCCTTCAATATAAAATGTATTAGTAACGATGTATCTACAAAAATGGAATTTTATTATATATTTATTACCATGCCATTTTCAAAAGTAAAAATGCCAACATCACGGCCGTGGTGAATATGATTTTCTCGCATTATAGGACTTGCGAAATTTTTCACCCAAATGCCTGCCAACGCATTACGACTGATTTCATTATGTTCATATGTTCCCTGCGCATAATCTGTCACATATAAACCCACATTTTCACAATCACTTATATCGCAATTCCGCACAACAGGATTTGCATTTACCCCACCAACACACCCCGCCGCTCCCACTACAGACGTACTTCGAATTATACAGTTATCCACTGTAGGTGAACAGTTCTCGCCAATGTCCAAACAGTAGTGCTTATGATGTGACACCGTCGATGTTACATCTGGAGAAAATTTAAGTGTCAAATACCCAACGTAAGCATATTTAGCACCTTCCACAAACATAACAGTTGATCCAGCTTCACGTTCGAGAATAACAGATTCTGCAACATGACCTGGCGCAGCACCAATGAGCGCTACATCCGAGTCTATAAAGAGATATTCTCCTTTGTAGTGTCCGGCATGTAAAAATATAAGTGGGCCTGGATGTTCGTTAGGTGGGATATTGTCTTCATAAAGATTGGATAATGCATTCACACTAGCACTTCCAGAAGGGTTTGAAACTCCTGCGGTAACAACTCCTGTGCCCGATGTAGCAGCCGCTGCAGCAGCAGCAGCACGTTCTTCTGGATAATCAAGAGCTGCCTGAATTGTGCTGAAAAATATAATATTTCGACCTGCACACTTTTTGTCCTGTAATAAATAATATTTTAATTAAATCAAATATTAATAATGTAACTCTAGTCATTTACCTGGTACTCCGGTCTAACATGAACACCTCTGTACAGTTGTCTAAAACTTTCCTTCCAAGGGTTGGCAAAGTCCGATTCTTCAGGTTTCTCAAACACAAACTTGCACAACTCTGGATTGAATAAGGGTAAATCATACTCAAATACTGATTGATACAACCGTTTCCATAATTCGGTGTCATTAGCAATTGTATTAAAACGTTTACAGACTAAAGACAAACGGCACAAATCTTGCTCCATTAAATATGAAAAAATAACTAATAACACTTCGTCTGGCATTTCATATTGTAAATACTGTGCTGCTGTTGGACCCATTTGAGCGCAATTGGTAGTGCCTACTGCGATACTGGCTGTATCTGCGCTTTGGGCATATAGTCTACGCGATCGTTTTCGCGCAGGCAACATAAAATTATTATCTTCTATGGCTGCAGCTCCACCAATCGGAAGAGCGCTACAATGTTGTTGCGGTACAGAACTATGAACAGTTGGTGGTGGTGCTAATGGCGCACCAGTTGTGGGAGCATTATTTACTGGAAATGTGGCACTAGTTGATGGCGCTTGAACTATGGCTGAGGATGACGTTGCGACTGATGTAGATGATGCAGACGTGCCACTAACTGTGGGTGGTGATAGGCAATTAGATGATGATATTGAAGTGCAGGTACCAGCTACAATACCTGTGCTAGGAGAAGTATTTGTGACGTTCGAGCAACTAGATGATGCCGATGTGCCTGCATTGCACCATTGCTCATGATTATTGGCGGGTATTTTGCGTCGCAAGTCGTAAGGTGATTGATGGACGCAACCTATCACAGCACTTGATGATGTAGAACCTGATGATGTCGTAGCTAAACCAAAAGAATACATTGAATTACAAGCGGAAACCAATTAATTCCCTAAAGATTGCTTTAAAATTGAATTTTTATCATTTCTAGAATTTTTTTAAAATATTTAAATTTTGTGATACAGTAAAACGTACAACTNATTTAAATTTTGTGATACAGTAAAACGTACAACTTTGAATTTTCAATTATTTTAAATTATTTTAATTAAACAAACACAAATATAATACTAAATTACCTCCGGAATTGTTTATAGTCAAAGTAATGTTACCAAGCGAATTATTAATATTCGACATGCCTGAAAATTAAATACAAATGCGTTTTTATAAACTCTATAATAAACGAAAATTTACATACCTGTGCAACTACTGCTACCTGCTTCTGAGTCCATTATTAGTGAATTTCCAAAACTCGAAGCAGACGAATTATATGTCGAAATGCTTGCAAGGCTATTTTGATTAGAAACATTTGCGCCATGACTAATACTAGTGCCACTACTACCACTATGCGATGTTGTTCCAAAGTTACAAATAGCATCAATGTCAGCTGAGGGTTGAGAACATGATCTGCTAGATGCACTAAATAGTTCTGAGGAAGCTGAGCCTGCAGCAACTGTGTTCGCCGATACTGCATTCGACTGGTTAGAAACACTATTTAATGAAGCATTGGACGACGTTGATGTCGAGCAAGATGACATGCTTGATGAATTTAAGTTTGACGAACCGGCACCTGAGCTATTTGAATTAGTTGCATTACTATTCTGATGCGTAGTTGTAGAACTGGAAGTTGCACTAGGAGCTGGCATATTTTGTAGCATAGGGTCCATTATGTTGCCTAAAGTTCAATTTAATATGTACAAATTTATATTAAACTATATATTAAAATAAAGAAATCTTTGAAAGGAAATAAATAATTTTTGTATAATAATTTCTATATATATTTTTTTATGTTGATTATATTTCAAAACTAGTATCATAAAAAAAGAAAAAATAATTTAAAATATGTTAAATTGCACATAACGTTTAAAGAACATTAAGAAATAATGAATGCTTATTTATTTTCCGATTTTATACACATTTAGAAATAATAAGTGTAGGCCATTATAATAATCGTTCGAATTGGATCACAATTGTTGTAGAGTAACATATTTTTTTAAAATTCATTGTTCAACTTAAGTAATAATTCCAGCAAGCACATACCTGTCGGTCGATTGGGCAACGCAATACGATTGGCACCTTTGCGTCTGGAACGGCGCACATATGAGCGCGATGATGTAAATGAAGCACTTGGCATTTTATGATTAATTTTATTAATATTATTTATTTATTTATTATAAGGTAAAAAAAGCAATATTAAAACC
>JXPL01094909.1:0-11128 GCA_001015235.1 Sphyracephala brevicornis | reverse complement strand
TTAAAAAATACGGGTGTACATATGTACATGTACATATGTACGTGAAAACGACATGCTATGACATCAATACATATGTACGAGTATATATTAACATATTCCTATGTGTAGACCATTCGAAATAAAATGTTCAATATTACAGAATATACTTTTCCTTGCGTGCAGTGGAAACACTACTACGCGTAGCATCAACAATCCGCGAAATACATTTCCGAAACAGTACAACGTTGATGTTGTTATTATTTTTCTGTTTTGTCGAAAACTCGTATATTCCCCAATTGTGTCGATACATCCATTGTTTACAGTTGCAACCCTCCAACGGTGTATTCCTTTGATTATTTTTAGTTTTATTTATTAATTTTATTTTTTTGTTTTCTTTATTTACACACGGGTGTGTGTGTGCTCGCGTATGTAAATTTAAAAAATATGGCGTTTACATCGTTTTTAAATTTTTTTGCATGAGAGGGCATTTGCGTATGTATTCCGAAATACGCGTAAACAACAAACTCTCATAATCGTATCGTTTTTCGTGCGACTTTTGTGAAAATGGTTGAGTGGATTCTGCGTGTAGCGCCACTTTTTGTAGTTTTTTAATGCGAGAAGGAAGACGATTGGTATTTGACTTCAAAGAGTAGTGTACTCATTCACTCTTAGCAGAACAGGCCTCTCATCGTCAATACTCGTCATCACGTCGCACTAGCTTGAGGTTTGTTTTTCTATTTCTCTTTTTCACATGTTCTTATATGCGCACACTTTTTTTTGTGGTTGGTGTGATTTGGTTTGGCTTTTCACCTTTTGTTGGGACTTTGAATTTCTTGACGTCCTTTTTCGCATGAAAGCATTAACATTTCGTTTGCTAAATGCGTTGTACATATCTACGCAATAATCGTTATCCATAAAATTTTGAATTGTGTAGCAATCCGAGTTCAATTAAATACTGTTTTCTTTTTTCGATGTCATGCTCGTCAATATTTATTTCGCGACGGAGCAAAGTGAACCAGTGAACCGCAGTGAACCACATTTTTGGATGTACACATACCCACATTAATACCGCTGTCAACTGTTATCTTAAATTCGTTCAAAGGTCCTACGAAGAATTATAGCCATCAAGCTGAACTCACATCCGCGTCGTACTCACTTAGCGTCGGAAATAAAAAATTTAATTTCAATCAATTACTCAGTTTCACTCATCCTTTCAGTGTATTGTATATACAAGTGCATGTGTATTTTGTAACGGTAACAATTACCTATTGAAACAGTTATTAATTATTGTGTAAGAGTGTGATTAGAGTGAAAATGAAATCAAACAAATACCGAACAAGTAAATAAGTTTATTCTAAAAATTCGTCAGCAAATTTTAATATCTGAAATCCTAATCCTTCCCGTATATATGTATATAACTGTGGTGCTTTTTCGATTCAAAATAAATTTGTATATACATACATAAATAAAATAAAGTCATTGTGAACGAAGAATAACAACGAAAAGCCAAATGGTTTTATACTCATAAATATAAATAACATTTAATAAGAGTGAAACATCTATAATTTATTAAATCGTTTTGCATAAATAGCAATACAAATAACATACTATATCAAGTGATTGAGAACTTTCGAAAAACTGAACTAATTTCCAATGATGATGCTTACTACAGAACACATTATGCATGGGCATGCCTCAACAGTTGGTCAAAGCGCGTTATTTGGCTGCTCTACTGCAGGACACAGCGGCATTAATCAACTTGGAGGTGTTTATGTCAATGGACGGCCCTTGCCCGATTCAACAAGACAGAAAATCGTTGAGCTAGCACATTCGGGTGCGCGCCCATGTGATATATCCCGTATTCTTCAAGTATCGAACGGCTGCGTCAGCAAAATCCTAGGCAGGTAAGTGGCTTCTCATACTATATTTTTTATTGAATGATACTTTTACTATTTATTCGAATGGGATTTTAGATATAACTGTAGCCTGAGGATATTATATTATATTATTTATTAAATCATAAACCGATTGATTTCATTAATTTATTTCATTAATTCTCTAAATACAGTTATTTTTTTTTACCTTTTTAAATTTCAAATAAGAATGATAGGAATAAATTTAACAAATTGACTAATGCAACATTTGAAATTCAAATTGTTTCTTGATTTAATGTACTTTATACACGATTGCACGTATGTACATACATACATATTTGAATGTTAACTGATTATTTTGCTCCTTATTATACATTACACATTTACATACATATGTTTATATAGATATATATGTAATTTAAATTATTTTTTCAGATATTACGAAACTGGATCAATTAAACCTCGAGCGATCGGTGGTTCGAAGCCACGCGTTGCGACAACCCCTGTTGTCCAAAAAATTGCCGATTACAAACGTGAATGTCCAAGTATTTTTGCATGGGAAATACGCGACCGATTACTTTCAGAACAAGTCTGCAACAGCGACAATATTCCCAGTGTGAGTAGAAACAAGCAAATAAGAATGCGCAACAAACAATATATCAAGGGTATTAACGATCTGGAGCATCGTTGCGAATGCATAAGTGCAAATTTAAAATTTTGTTAACATATGCAATAGATCGTGAGTAACACACTTTTGATATCGTGCAACTTTGTACATTGCAAAATTTTCAGCGGATTTTTGACTGTCAAAACGACAATTTCAATTTTGACAGAATTGATCAGCTGTTTGAAATGCAAGAGCGAATTTCCAATTATGCTTTAGGTTTTAGGTATGGCATATTTTCAGTAGGATTGCAAATTTACAAATTCATGTGTTTTGTTTTTGTAAAGGTGCACGGTGCTAATGAATTTTGCACCGTGCACCGTATGCACCGTATGCAAGACCGAATGCACCAGTTCTTGAATACCCTTATCAATTATATGCACGTAACGCACATATTTGTGGCGGAATTATTAATACATTTTGTGCCAACTCCCATTAATGACCTTCCAAGTATTATTCAGATTTCCAAACAACTTACNTGATCAGCTGTTTGAAATGCAAGAGCGAATTTCCAATTATGCTTTAGGTTTTAGGTATGGCATATTTTCAGTAGGATTGCAAATTTACAAATTCATGTGTTTTGTTTTTGTAAAGGTGCACGGTGCTAATGAATTTTGCACCGTGCACCGTATGCACCGTATGCAAGACCGAATGCACCAGTTCTTGAATACCCTTATCAATTATATGCACGTAACGCACATATTTGTGGCGGAATTATTAATACATTTTGTGCCAACTCCCATTAATGACCTTCCAAGTATTATTCAGATTTCCAAACAACTTACGAGCGCTCCTTGCTTCACACTCATTTCCCCCGAATATCATTTCAGCAGTTCAGCTGGGACTCCATATTTAGAGTCCATATTTCCAATTCATTCTTAAAGATCCACTAACTTAGTTGCACTTAAATACATACTTCGATCTCCATCTGCGATACATAATAAACATAAACATCTTGTTCTCAAAAAGAAGGAACTCAACTGTTTTAAAAGTAGATTGACTTGGGTTTCATGTGCGTAGTATTCGACGAGGGATTCGTTATCAATCACACTGATATTTGTATAATTATTATATTTAGAAATATACAATAAATACGCAAAATTTTAGGCTCGTAAGTGCGTACACATCTATATATACGAATGAGTATGAATGTATTTTAATGTGTATGTTTATGTATGTATGCATGTGTGCACAAAGGACTGGGACTGATACATATTGTTACACAAACAGATTAAGTAATTTTCAAACAATGCAGCCCACCGCTCCTAAACTGGATTAAGTTTTTGTTTTTATTATTCTGGTTTTATCTCAATCTAAAAGATTTGAGAGCATTTTATATATTCACATATGCATATACAAATAGTGTAGATCCTTTCTCTTAGTTCAGATTGATCCCTTACCTTTTATGTTCGAATTGTTGGCTTGGCGGTGGTTTCTTCAAATACAAAGGCTGACAATGGAATGGGATTAGCTAAAGACAGGTAACATTTGCTTGTGCGTACTTTTTTTAAAGTACGTAAAGCGTAAAGTATTCAGCATTCAGCAGAGCTCTTGATCGATACAAAATAGTAAACAAGGCGTAAGTCCTTAGGTTTGTGCCCTACATATTTTGAACACAATAGCCTCTGAGCGGGAATGCCGCTCTATTTGCGCGTTCGGTTTTCATGATACATTGTTACGGTGTGTTCGCATTTGACCATAACAATGTGATATAGCAACAAAGCATGAAGAACGTCTTTCTTGTGCATTTGTTGTTGTTACTTTTATGGTTGATACTGTTTCCGCTAGTCTTATAACACAACGATAAGACTAGAATATGGACTGCTGTAATAAGCGTTAACAGTTCTCACTGGATAAATTCACCTAACAAGAATTTTTTTGTGATACAACAACAATAGTTAGTCAAAGTCTATAACTATTCGTGGGTGTGATTTTAAATAAATTGTATTTATAACAAATAAATATTTATAATTTGTTCTTTATAATATAGTTAATTTGTAATTTCTGGCATTATTTTAGATTATTAATGATGAAGATTGTGATTTTTTTCATTTTTCTTTTTGTTTTTATACGTATCTTCATATCACCCATTTCTTATAATACATACCCAGATTAAATTCAATTTAATCATATATATTTCTATAATATTCAGTTGACTATGACGTGACTGTAAATTGATGATCCTTAATACTCTCGTTCAATGCACAAAAGACTAAGGGGAAGAGTCTTTTTCTCCCAAGTTAAAGTGAACTGGGACATGATCTCAGTCATAAAGAACTAATGTGAGGACAATAATATTTGTTTATGTATTTATTTGAACTCGACACAATTACAAATTGATCAATGAAATAACAAACAAGAAATGAGGATAATTTAAAAAAATATAAAAATATTTTATATATTTTATAATATTATTTTATAATATTACATACACACAAAATTTATTTTTTAGACTTTTGTCTTAACAATTTAAAAAAACCGATTTTCTTAAAGCATAACGCGAATTGAGCCTGGCAATATTTGTTTAAAATGTTTATTTTGTGGAAAATTAATAAAAACCTTTGTTCTAAAGTAGAAATAATGTCAAAAATTGAAATAACAGCTACAATATTTTAATAAGAATGGGTAAATATTTGCCCTGGTTCAAAAATGATTTTGATTTGATGCTCCTGATTTTGAAGTTTCGCTTTGAAGGAAAATCATTAAGGAACATTGCCAAACTAATTGGACGTTCTGTTGGATGTGTGAGGAACGCCTTAAAAGAAAACGAAAATGCTAAAAAACGAGGTAGAAAATCATAAAGTTTAAGAATGGACAACGAAATGCAAAAAAAAACCCCTTTATTTCACCAAAATTCATTTCTGTTGAAATTTGAGGTGTTATAAGTACAAGAACAATAAGGTTGCGATTACCAAAAGTAAAACTTCCAGGACGCATAGCAAGAAAGTGCCCAATTCTAAAAAAAAAATATTGACTAGACGTTTCGAAAAAAAAATCACGCTTCTTTTTTTATTGTGGAACAACGTTCTAAGGAGTGATGAATCCAAAATAAATTTATTTGGAAATGACGCCAGAAGGTTGGCTTCACAAAAAAGAGTAAAACAAGGCGTAGTATGATGACGTGAAAGTTTTTTCCTTGCAATGGAGTACGTTCGATTTATTGAATTGAAGACAAAATGAGCGCAGCCGGCTCATTTACGACATTTTAAATAACGTTATGTTACCATATGCACTGGAAAACGTCCCTCCATAATACTATAATGGACGTTTCAAGAAGACAAAGACCCCAAACATTCACCAAAGCTGGTGAGAGAATGATTCCGCCCGCAAAAAATAAGCTTAATGGAGTGGCCAAGCCAATCTTCAGACTCAAGTCCTATTGAACATCTTTGTACAGATCTAAAACAAAAGGATGGCAAACAAAAACTTCAAAAATAAGAAATATCTTTGGGAAAATATTCAAAATATCTGCTGTGAAATTTCAAAAAAAAATGTCGTAAACTTATTTCATCAATGTCACGTAGAATTCAAAAAGCCATCCAAAATAGTGGTGAATACACTGAATATTAGGTGAACAATAAAATTAAACACAAACAGGTGTTACAACACGGTGCATATTTTTATTGCCAGTCTCAATTCGTGTTTTGCTTGAAGAAAATTGTTTTATTAAATTGTTAAGACAAAAGTCTTTATTAAAATTATTAATTATTAATTATTTTTTTTATGTAATATTAATAACAATTTAAACATAAATGATCCTCCTTTTTTTTTTTTTTTGTTTCTTCATTGATTTATTTTTTGTTTATCCACCGCAAAAGTAAAGTTTTTAAAGTTTTTATAGCCATGGCTGTATACCTATAAATATTTAAAAATGAAACACAAGAAATACGATCTTACAATCACAATTAATCACTCAAGTTGCCCAGCACTTAGTGGTCTAACGCACTTTTTTACGTAAAGGATCACTTGCTGAATGTTAAGACTGTGCTTTATTATTAAGAAATTGATTTTTTGTCAGTAGATATACGATACGTTGTGATTACTTCGCCTTCCATGTGTTGAAATTAGTTTACCAATTCCTTCTTTTTCTGTGTGTCTGAATAATGTCTAATTAAGACTTTTTGTTCACTCTATACAATTATCGCCAAGCATTCATGCATTTTCACCAATATTTAAAAATATCCTCCAGAGCTTTTTTAATGCACTCATGGAATTGACAAAACCACTGTAATCCTGATAGTCTTGTCATGTTACAAACTTTTGTAAATTGTCACATCTGTTGTTCCTTTCCTACCCACACTCTAGAGTCAGTACAAATATTTCATTACATTCTTTCGCATAAGATGTTTTTTCATCTTGCACGTGATTGGCCAACCAGATTGCACCAATAACATGACATCAAACATTTACATGAGGGGGTTAGCTGGTAATATTTGTTTGTGCAATTATAATTACATTTAATATTCTTATTTATATTTTTGTAAAACTAGTATGCGAAAATTTACATTATCAATATCCATTATCAAGTGTCCAAATTTTATTTATTCACCGTTTGAACATTTGAAATCAAATATACTTTCGCCTTTGACTCATTTTGGATAATATTTGCTTTAATATAATTCCTTTCTCTATTGTATTGCTCAACTTTAAATTAAACTTTATGTATGTATTATGTACAAGGATTTATTATAAAAAGGAAAGGAACTAGGATTTTTCATAGCTCCTAACTGCACATCTATAGATCAGATCTTGATAGCATTTAGAAATTGAGACAAAACGAAAAACATTGGCCTTTTCATATGTTTTGTTTCTCGAAGCTTTTGTCCTAGTAATTCCTTTGGTTGATGCAACTGTTAAAGGTTCAGAAAACTCACTGCATAAACTGATTTACCGCCGCTAATTTCCTTTTTTGTGGTCTAAATAAAAGTATTTTTGAACACCATTTTGCAAAATCAGTGAATCCATGCAAGTTCCAAAATATTATAATTTGCGAATTTAGCTTTGTAATCGTAATGTTAGGGGCTCCGAAAGTCTTTTGAATCCTTCGTATATAATACATCAATATAATATGAAATGTATCCAACCCCCGATTACTTCAAATTGGGAGTATGACGCCATATACCACTACTCCTAACTAAACAAAAGAAAAGTATTGGGACCTTCAATTTTGTCATAGTCCAAAAGACAGTATTTGAGAGTTTTCAGGCGATTTGTCTAACGTTTCAAGTGCTAGGCATGGATGACTGACGCGGATATTGAACCACGAACCTTCTGTATTTATGTTGAGGAAATGGGCCATTTATATTATATGTATTGTATATCTTATTATACGAGTATAAGAGCATATAAATGGCTGAACTTTTTTTTTGGAATCCACGAGGGTTGTATTCAATTTATACTACATGGCATGGGCAGCACATTGCTTCATGCAACATATGGCATAAATACCATATTTAACTTTTCGTTCAGAGATTTGATTTTTCGCTTATATCTCAAAACAATGGGAAAGAGCGCTCTATTGCATCCATTGTTATGTCATAAAAGTGAAACTATTTGCTTTGCTTTATTTTAATGCGTTGTTTGCCGTTAATGTTCAGTCGCATGGGCCACAAACCGTTCAATGAGAATCGCTTATCTGTCAGATGAGATAGGCATCGCTTATTTGTCGCTTCGTTGAGTTGCGTCTAATATGTCCATTTGGGTTTGCTGTAGTGTATATACACTTACCCCGCTGTGCACTGTGGTTAAACTTCAACGAACATTTTGTTTTTCGCACATACCCAAATGAAGTTAGACGATATCTGAACGCTGATAGGATTCTAGATTTATGAAATTGAAACGAAATTTAATTATAATTCAATTTTCCTTTCTTGCGGTTAGTTTGATAATTTATTGTGATTTTTATTATTCTCTAATTATGTTTCTGAAATTAAATAATTATTCCAGGTTGGCTTGTTCTTTAGCATTTTGAAATATTATGTAGTGCAAATACATTATTAATACTATATATTTAATTTCTCGTATTTGTTATTGCTTCCTTATTATCTAAAAATGTACTCCGTCCGTATTGTTAGTTCATAGTTATCTTCGAATTTAAAAACTTCGAATTTAAAAATCAAGGAAAAGGAATAAAATTAAAATAAGAAAAACCGCATTGGCAAATTATTAATGCTAAGCAGATCTTAACATGTAATTAACAAGCGAAATGCCACCTTCATGACAGAAGTGCTGACACGTGGCACACGTCACACAAAACAGCAATAAAATATCCGAATTGTTGACATCAAGTGAGTTCCTGCTGACATAGTATTCAAATAAACAAAAGTATCTTTATTTGGTTTTATTTTGTTTTTCTATGGAAATTACAACTGGTACGTTGTGAAGTCCAAAGAGATCAAAGAAAATGACATCAAAGAGGTTTTGAAGAGCCCTATGTCCTATGTCCTATGTCGATTGGAAAACTTATGCTGATAATAATTAAAACAAAAAGGATTTAAAGGGCTTGAAATAAAGAAACGTTGTGAGACATGTTGGCCGTCTACTGTCGATATCGCAATTAATTGTTTTAGATAATCAAAAGTCTGCTGGAGAGGACTCGATTAAACTTGCATCCGTTTTGTTATCGTTTATTCAATATATAATTATGAAATATATACAATTGCAACTTTTCCAACTATGTTGTGAAATTTATTATTTTGATCTAACTAATCATGATTTTAGGTTTCTTCCATTAACCGTGTATTACGGAATTTGGCTTCTCAAAAGGAGCAACAAGCGCAGCAACAAAATGAATCGGTATATGAAAAGTTGAGGATGTTTAATGGACAATCAGGCGGTTGGGCGTGGTATCCAGGTAACACAACACCAACAGCACACCACCACATACCTCTACCCCCAGCAGCTTCAGCGCCAACAACGAATTTATCAGGCCAAATAACACGAGACGAATTACAAAAACGTGGTAAGAAATTACATTTCGTCAATGTTTATATATGTATGTATGTATAACTGATTGATTAAAAAATTTATTTATTCTATAAAATTTTCGATGCGCACGTGAACAGTAATAATATTATAGGTCAGAATTAAACTCTAGATCATTTTATTTTTATTATATTCATTGGTATACTTTATTTAATTTATAATTTTTCTACACTTGTACATACATTAGAGTAAAACGGCCCTCACATCTCATCTGTTTTTCAGATAAGCAATATTTTTGTTAAATACGAATAAATTAAAAACTCAATGAAGTGTGTTCTTCTCACTGGGGTTATTGCGTATTCAATTTCTATGCTGAACATATGTGATAAATTAGACTACATAATTTGTGAAACGTGAATGAGTTTAACGACATTAACAGAAATGAAAAGAAACAATGAAACAATTTATATATAATAAATTTGTATAACATGTTTCTTGCAGCCCTCAGGAGTTCTAATATCCAGACCTATCAGCAGACAGTTAGTATTTCAGTTTTGCTGCAAATAGTCTTCTTTCGATTTTTCAATAATCTTTATATGCCCCATTTTGGCATTGATTGGTGAGTCCAAACTAAAATTCCGTGAGTGATTGTTTCGCATATGAAATACATACTGTACATATATACATAATTCTTTCCTAATGCCATAGTGTTAAAAAGACCTAAATTTTTGAATTGAAATTTCACATTTCAAAGGTTATTTTCGTTAGGTCTGGCTTTATAATGATTTTTATACAAAGGGATATGAATTATAGCCATAATTTGGCTATGAAAAATTGTTTTTATTTACTCCACGTAATGACCCATTGGTTCCAATAATCTTACAGCATTAGAAACACTTTGGTTGCACCAAAACTCACTACCGTGCTTAGTTTTTGAATCGAATCAACTTAAAAAATAGTTTGCCATATGAATGTTTTCAAAAATTGGTGCTACCCTCAACTATACGTTTGCAATATTTTCCCCGTCTTCACAGATTTTGTCACAGATGATCAAACAAAGCGACAACAGAAAACAAAAACATGCTAATTTGTCGGTCATTTGCTCCTCCTGGCCTTGTTTGTTTGGATTTGCGTTTGTATTTGTTTTTGTGCTTGAGTCTATGTTTGTTATGTTATTTGTTTGCAATTGATCTAATAATGAGAAATGTAATATCGAAGTGAGTGGCTGCTTCTGCTCGGAGCATATGTCAATAGATTAAGACTTTTAATGAGAAGTACGCGCTAGGAAAAGTTAGTGAAAAGTGGTTGTGAAATGTCAATGAGTATGTGCATATGATCTATGTATGTGCGTGTGTGTTGGCGATTGTGCTTGTGTTTGTGTTTGTTTTAAATAGTAGGAAAGCTCATTGTGACGACTGGAGAAGTTTCCAGTAGCTTTTAGGTATTTGTAGCAAGCTCAGTGGTAATGTATCTCTTGTACTCGTATTGTTGATAGACTCTTATTTTCTCTTTTTTATTTTTCAAAGTTCTATCTATGCATGTTTGTTCCGGCATAATTTGTTCTTGTTTAACGTTCGTAGTTCATCTCATCTCCATTAAAAATATGTTTTTTGGTTTATACATTACTTTTTCGACGCAACACAACACCATACAAAAAAAATGCACACAAAGGCTGCAAAAGGAAGTA
>JXPL01094750.1:309-16184 GCA_001015235.1 Sphyracephala brevicornis | reverse complement strand
CCTTCTTGTAATATAAAAGTTCTTTGGTAATTATTTATTTTAACAAAATTTATTTGCCGCATTAAAAACTAACTTATTTTGGCACATGGAGAAAGCTCTTTTTCGTTTTGCACCGTCTGATAACTTTTGATAAACCAAAGAATCATTTATGCTAATAATTTTTTTAATAAATTTATTGTAAATTTTTTATACATACTCGTATGTATTTGGATGTATACTTAAATTCAAAAATTTATTTTAAAATTCTTTGTTATAAAGCTTTTAACAAAATGTTTACAAAGTGTTCTCAACTAAGCTATTCTGTTCTCCGTTCGCTATTCAACACTACTATAAATACAATATATTTAGCAAACACACAAACCAAATTCGTGATAATTAAAGAATGTTTTTCAAAACTTACCTATTCACCATGGTATCGTTGCCGTTTTGCACCGATTGAGCGAGTTGTTGTTGTTGATTGCTTCCACTTTGGGTGGTGGATAGAAGAACATTTGCGTTTGGTGTTGTTGAATTTGTTTGTGATTGCTAGTGGATAGTTAACAATCATTTTTGTAGGTGAATTTACGTAGAAGGAATATTTGAAAAAAACTCACCTTGGTTTGCTTTGATTGTTGTTTGAAGCGGCTTAATGCGAAAAATAATGCAAGTACAGCTTTCAGTCGTCCAGCACAGATGTCACTAGTGGTAATATTATCCAAGCCACCAACCGCCTGGCTGCGCAGGACATTTAAGCATGAATTTACGTTTTCGTACTGCAATAGAATGAATACGAAAATTCTGTTAATATTTGAATTCCAATGTTTAAATTAATGTTGGAACAGGCAACAATGATTCAATCCAATTGTTAATTGTTCTGTTATGAATACATATTATTAAAACTATTTTTAATTAATATTATAAAATGCATTTTAACATAAGATTCCACATGCACGAACTGAGTGATATATTTTGATTCATACTCCTATATATGTACATATGGTATGTGTTTCATGAAATGATTCATTTATTCCGTATAGTCTTTTCGAATATCAATAGTGTAAATATAGTCTTAGCCAAAATTATTTCTAAAATTCATCAGCGTTGCATACACACTTGCATTTGTCCAAATTTATGTCAATAAGCCTTATCATCCATTTAAAAACGAAAAAAAGGTTGCGCAGTAGTTTGGAAAAGATGACGAAGAACTCACAGAAAATCTATTATATCGTGGAATATGTTAACAAACCTTTTTTTATAACGATTTTATGGTTTTTAACTGAGCACAACGTGTTACAGGTTGGAAATAAGGAATGCTCAAAATGGAATTAGTATTTATTATGGTTTTTATATGAAGTCACTCTAAAAGTTTTGTAGAGTAGGGTAATTGAGGATAAAGAGCATCGAAAATTCAAGAAAGACTCACAAGTAATCGTTAGAGTCGATGCTCTTGATAAATTTTCATTATTTACAATATTTATGTCATATTTTTCATTGGTTTGAAGGAACAACTTCTAACAACAAATTCTAAATTTTTAAAAAACGTTTCCGAATCACTAAAAATTCTATAAAATTTTTAACTATATTGGAAATTTCAACTGCCAGCAGGAAAGAAACGTGAAGGGGGTCTTTCTCGCTACACATAGAATATGCAGTATCCAAACACATTAGCTTTCAATCTCATGGCAGCCAATGAAATATTTTGCTAATTGAAGAGGGGATGCCCCCAGATTTATAGTGTGATATTCACTATACTCGTATTCGCATAACACATTTTATCAAAGTGCTATGAGCAATCAGCATGTTCCTTAATATTAATGGCACCATGTTTGCCATTTCCAATTGTAACAAAGACAATGTGCTACCAGAATTTGTACTTCACGCACACCATGAAGCAGGAAAATCAAAAAAAAAAAATATATAAATTTCAGCTCAACTAATTTTGTTGCTGAAAAGTACAAGTTCAATGTTATGCATTTTGTGCTTTTCGAAATATTGATAAAAGGTGCTAATGACCCAAAAAAATATTTCGGCGCTGGCTCAGCATTTATTTTTGTACAATACTAGCAATAAATTTAAACTGTTTTTTAAAATTTCTTAACTAATTGAAAGTCTTAAAAATATTTGCTATTTATAACAAAATCTTAACTCTTTTGATAAATTTCTAAATTTATAAATTCGTTCGAAATATTTTCATTTGTGGTCTGAATCGTTTTATCCGATTGAGGTCATCTGGGAGTCACACATAAGACGACAAATATATTTTCGATATGTTTCTCTTAAATTAATGAAATAAAAAAAACGAAAATAAAATTAAAATTAAAAAATGTTATCTGTCATGTTAACACATTTCGTTTGTAAAACTGTCAAAAATTAGGTTCAGTTCCTCTGCACAGATACAAGTACAAGTGGGGTTTAGATTTAGTTTAGATTGTTCAAGATTTCCACTTTTTTTACATATGGCATATTGTCTCAAGAGCATAGAAATAATCAATCAAAAACCGAGACATTTTCATTTCCATCAAATACTCGTACTTTGTTTCACGTATTTGTTAAAAACAAAGAAATAACTAGTTTCTATGTTAGTTTTTGACTTTATCTTGCATTTTGGTTTTAATTAATTATTAACCTTAAATTTCTCTTTTGTTTGTTACCTTTTCCATAATTGTAGCTGGTTTCGATTTATAACATATTGTAATTCAAATTAAGTTAAACATCGAACTAAAATCTGCAGATAAGATAAGGAATTACATTATTTTGATATTATTTTCTTCAAAGGTTCTATTCATAAATTATATCGAAGTAATAGTTTTAATATTTGAAAAAAATTCCAACATTATTAAATGCTGAATACTTAGCAATTCGGTTTATTAATCAAATTTCTTAGAAATATTAATTTTTTTACTTTTTTTTGTAATTCTATTAATTATTCTAATTTGATTTTCACATTGAACAAATGTATTTATGTTTCAGATAAAATCCGATAGTTGAAATATTGATATTATATATGATAAATGACATTGGGCAAATGGTGGGCCTTGCAGATAAAATCCGATAGTTGAAATATTGTTATTAAATATGAAAAATGACATTGGGCAAATGGTGGGCCTTGCAGATTTTCTTCCTTTCAATGATATTTTTCATTACTTTTTCGATTAAATCTTGCGGTTACCTGAAAGAGCCTGAGAGCAGTACATGGCGCTTAATATTCGCGAGTTTACTCAATGAAGAGAACTACAAACATTTTTTTTTAATTTAAAAGATATATAATACTACAAAATTCTTAATTCTTCTTCGTTTTGTTTTTAATTACGTGATTTTATTGAAGTGAACAAAAGTCGTGTAAATATCCGAAATCGAGTCACTCCGAGTTCGTACTCGAAGGTTTCTCATAAGAAGTTATAGCTGATGTGCATGTTGTTTACCGAATAGATTGGAGTACTCTTCTTGAACTCTGACATTTCAAAAAAGGAATGAGAAAAATGACAGAATTTGAAGTAACTCAAATTTACAAAAACTTACTAGTATTCATAATTGTTTACAAATAATGAAAAGATTGCAATGTGATTGTTGGAAACATCTACATTGATTCGTTAAACTTTCTTTTAGAGAGTTCAATCATAGCAAGACGAATGGCAGTAGATATCTGAAACTTTTACTATTTATAAAAAAAGTAAATTCATAAATGTTGACAAATATTTCTATAAACTGAGTGCGCGGTTCAGAGCAGAAGTGTCGATGACCCAAAGGTCAATTTTATAAGATGTCTTCCAAAAAGCAACTTCGGCTGTTCTTTTAAAATAATTTTTTTCGTTCTAGATACGATTTTTAATTCTGTTTATTTACTTGTCCATGCCGTNTACGATTTTTAATTCTGTTTATTTACTTGTCCATGCCGTAATTTATTTTTTATTTATTTATTTGATGAATTTATACTAATGAATAAACATACAATCTAATACAGAAGCCAGAGCAACAGAGGCTATCGGCTCAATCCAAGCAATTAAAAATCCGCTTTGGCACTGAAAATTCTCACCTTTTGATTTTTGTTCAGGGGTCCAATTGACAAATCCACGTCGTGGAAATAGTCAAATACTTCAGTTTTTAAGTTAATCAATTGGATCTTGTATGGGTGTAAATCAAAGCAAATCCAGGTGTAAAATTCGCCATAAACTGGTCGATAAAATGTGTAAGTTTTGTGAACAGTGAAATTGACAACATTTTCATTTCTATCAATAATATTTGCACAAGTATGTAACAGCCTTTGACGACCAGACCATTTTATGTTTTCCACAGTCTCTTCAAATTTTTTTGATTAAATCATGAATTAAATTCTTGTCTTGTGACACCAAAAAATCCAGAATTTAGACATGTGAATGTTTTATAGATCATTGCTCTTCATAAGAAGTGAGCTCTGTCAATATGCACTGCATTTTTCTTTATCCATTAAGAAAAGTTGTTGCAAAAAGAAGGATCGATTTTTTTTTTACGGTGCTTAGTGAAGTATTGGTGGTTATTTTTTATTTGATGTATACGAGAGCCCGGTATATTGAAATACCTGTTTCCATATGTGGTCCTTTTCTTTTTGTACAAATTATTTTCATGAAATTATTTATTTCTTTTAGTTTATCAATAATGTTCTCTGTATGATCATTCCATACAAGATTTTTGAGAATGTGCCTCCATGAATTCTCCTTTTCTTTTTTATTTATATAGCTATGGGCTACGGGTTAAATGTGTATTTCTTGCAAACTATGTTTATTGGCATTACAGCGCTTACATCGTTAGTTTACCTATTTAATAAATAGTATATAAATAATAGTATTTATGATTGAGTCACAGATATTTAGATTTCAGGTGAATTTTTCTGAAGATCCAGATACTATAACAAATATATTGTCAGATGGTTATGAGATAAAGTCCGTTGATTTGTTTTAGTTTATCAATAATTAATTAATACATGCTGTGTACAATCCTATTTATAGCGGAGAACACTGTGGTAATCCATTTTCTGAAACAAACTCTTACTGTAACTCTTTTATATGATAAAAAGGATTTTTTAACTTCAAAATATTTTTCAGTAAACCAATAACTTTTTTGAAAGCTTTTTTTAAATCCTCTGACCTTTTTTTCCCCCATATTTTTCTTAATTTGAGACTCTATTTAATGGCGCAGTGTAAAAACTCCTCTGTTTGGCATTCATGTTGTTCGTTGGCTATGTTGGTTCTTTTCTTCTGTTTCGATGGGGTAAAATGAATTGTCTGATCCAATGGAGCCAATGTTCTTGCGAAGGCATCTCTAATCTGTTGAGGATGGGACAGAATCTCATTTCCATGATATATTGATAAAAAACTGATTGAGCTAGACCATATTATTTTTTGGACTTTGTTTCAAAAATTTTGTCCAGGTTTTGCGTATTGCTTCTTTGCATGTTTTTCGTACTTGGGCGCAAATTTTTCTGTAATTTATTGAATCGAATATGTTTCCTTTTCTTCTGAACTTCCAAGCAATTTTTTTTTTGTTTTAATGTTGTGCCTAATCTGTGTTCAACCATTTAGGACTATTGTTGAAATTTACATGTTTTGGATTTTGGCTTACTGGCATTGTTTTGTTGGCAGATGTTTTGTGGCAGCTTCTTTATTCTAATGTTTCCAGTAATTGTGGTCAAATTGTATAATTGAACTCTTTATAAATGATCTAATATAAAGCAATTATAGCAATTATATAAATCACTAATAAGAAAGGACCTCTTTTATTCCAAATTCCAAAAAACTAAAACCTACGTTTCTTTAAAAAAAAAGGAATCATTCACAGCTGTGGTAGTTGAATGCCAAAATAATCAATAAAGAAGTTATAAATTCTGATTCGGTTTGTTATATTATTAAGAAAATAGTTGTTTCAAATAATTAAAATCTGTCTGATTCACTGAAAGTAAACATAAATGCTATCTAGAACAGCACTAGAAGTGAATTCACAGATTGAGTGCTCTAACGGATTGGAATTTTCTGGAAGTAGAAATAATTTTTTTTTTATATTAGAGTGATTTCATATCGTATTAAATAGAAGTAGGAATAGCAAAAAATTATCGCCTACATTCAATCTAAAGTAGCGAATTAAATTTAGTAAATTTACAAAATGTGTTTGGCCCGTCAAAACTTAAACTGTGGCACTAATAATTCGACAGACGCTGCAGTTGCTGCTGGTGCTGCTGGTGCTGCTGATGAAGTGAAAATTTGCTGAAAACTGAAGAAGTCAATAGTTAAGGAAAATAATACAGAATTGCTGATTGAATAAAAATTCATAATAAATGCAATAATATTTAAAACCAACAGAAATATTGCACTAGCGCAATACCAACTGCCAAAGCAAACCCACTCAAGACAAACCGTAGAGCACCGGACGGAGCAAACCAAAAAGTCAACCAGCTAAAACCACAAGTAACTGATGCTATTACTATTGCTGTTGCTGATGATGTTGCTGATGCGGCTATGAATGCAATTCCTGAAAATTCCACACAATTTGTTACTTAAGCTACGAGCAATATGAGCTGCAGCGCTCTCATAACCATAGATTCCGTAGGCTATGAAGACAAGAAAGAAAACCGCAGATACGTTTGCAGAGCAGATAATGGTAGTGTCGGTGCTGATGATATTGCTGAAGCAATAACCGCCAAAAAGTGTAAACGATCATAGACAAACGAGCATATATTAAGAAAAAATCGAAGAAAAAAATTATATTTGCATATTGGCAAGCAAATGCAGTGGCGTATGCAGCTACTTTGGCAGGCTATTGCTGATATATACACTTCTCCAATTGGATTTTTGAGTTGTAATTTGTAGACTTTTAGTACTGATATTAGCATATTTAAATGCAGTGTCAAATAAACATTCTAAGAAATGGAAATTTGATTGGAATAGTTTAATTAATTTATACAAAATTACCTGAAGTTACATTTCAAGGGAAAACATGGTAGAGGACTACAGAAAATAAAATTTCGAATAGCTGATATAGCAAGATGTACATTACAAGATGCGTATTGATATTTGAATTTAATGTTTCTGGAAGGAAGTCATAAAAGTCATAAATACTCAATTATTACTGGTATTTACTGATCTAGGAATTACTTGAAAGTTTTTTAAACGCGTGCAAGCACGACGGATACTTTAAGAATATATACATATATATATCTCAGTTATTCATGACGAGCTTGTGAGCAATTTCTTTGTCAACAGTATATTTTGCTGCTTTATGCAAGAAATGTTCTGATTAAAAATGTTTTATTTGGAGTTTCAGAACAGACAATAGCGGTGAATGAGTCAATCTGAAATATTTTGCCTATTTAAGGTTTTAAACAATGATTTCAGAATAATCCCGTAAGCTCTCTAGACAAAACCGAAAGCAACCAGAAAGCAAAGCGAAATAGAAAAACCAAAACCTATGAGTTTACTGATAAGTCTGAAATTCTGGTAAACTTTCGACTCACACTGATACCAGATAGACAAGCAATACCACAAAAACTGAACGAAAATGGAACAATTTATAGCAACTAGTTTTATAACAGCTTATAACATCTGGTTGGACCAGGATGATGAAATGCATAGATAGCACAAAACCAAGTCATAAAAAATTGGGGAAACTCAAGAGTCCGAGAAAAATGGGGAATGATTTTTCAGGCTCTTACAAGACAGCGATCAAACTTTAATAATTAATAATAAATAATAATTTTCGTTTTATGCTTGATAGAGTGTAGTCCTATTATTGGACATCACAGAAGTTTTATGTGCAACTGTCATTTCTAATAGTTAGTTTTAGTTTTCCTTTTTACAACTTATTTTAATAGTTAAAACTTATTACAAAGATGGCGATTCTGCAGTATTTACGCTGTGCGTTGTTCCAATTTACCTACAATGCAAGATATGCTGTCAGGACGCTTAAGTTCGAGATTTGTCAACATCAAATAATCTCTGAGGTGGTGCAAAACTTTGCATCTATTTAGACAATCCGCAAATCGCATTGGAAAACAGAAATTCGTCGAATTTCCAAGTCATCAAAGATTATCTTAAAGTGATCGATTGATGTATGTGGTCCGTAGTAGCGATTTACCTGATATTCTATCCGATACAAAAGTGAAATAATGTAAGAAAATAAAATTACATCGGAATCGGATTTTATATAAGATTTCTTCAGATATAATTTGTCAAGCTGAAATTTAATAAATCCTTTAAAATCACATACTGTTAATTGTGTTCAAGTGATGAATTTGTTAAAAAAAAAGGAGAACAAGTGATGGAAACTGCACCATCCCTGTTCGTCAATAAATATTTGTTTCCACATAGTTTTTCAGAAAAACAAGATCATTTGTCTCACTATGCTCTTTTCTCAGCCTACAGTGGTTCTTAGGAATTATGAGGTGTTCTTTAATGTGTCATTCCATAACATTGCCAAAGGTATATCAACCTTTATCCTTCAGTGTTCCTTGTGTGTTATTAGGCCGATATACTCTTAAGATACAACTTCAGCATAATTTCTCTCCACAATGAACTAATCGGGAACACCTTGAGGACAGTTTTAATTTAGAACTCAGTATTTCTTGGTTTATGACTCCTAAGATCTGGGTTCATTGATTATACGCCGTTTTACTTACGTTTATTGCAGATTTGGCCAAAATGCCTTGCTGAAAATCCGTTCCTGTTCGAAATTCTTAAATTTTTATCAATATGCTTATGTTCTAGTCAAACTGTTCATTTTTTATGGCATTTTTTTATGTTTCCTTTGTTTTATTTTATTTCTTCATTTATTTACGTCAATTTTGATGTTTTTATAGCCGCTGTCACCGATACCATCGTTTCCAATAATAACAAAAACAAGGAGGACGAGAACGAGAACCACATCAATTGTTGGCGCAATGTTGCTGATAAAGAAGAACAATTCTCACGCTGCTTCTTTTATTTTGCTTATGGCCGTTCCATATCAACGCCTTTTTACTTACTGCCCACCACTTGAACCACTTGCAGCACAAAGGCGTTCAAAATGAAGTCACCAAGTGGCGTTTATTGTCAATGCGCAGAAATCATTATTGCACGTTGTGGCAACAAATATGAATGTGTGTAGCGTGAATGTTGTTTATCGTTGTTTTTGCTGCTGTTGTTGCTGGTGTTATTATTGCACCGTGTAGCAGCATCAGCATCAGCAACAGCAGCAAATATAGTGACAACTTTATCATAGTAAACGGCTGCGGCATTTACTTTCGCTTTGGCTTTGGCTTTGGCTTGGCTTCGGGCTTGGTGTCGGTTTCGTAACGAAATTGCTTCGGCGGTGGTCAAGATTATTGGAATTCTTTTTGTTTTCGATTGGTTTATGAACGCATGCAATATGTGATCAAGTATTTGGTTGATTTGGTTGGTAAGACTGCACCAATGTACAAAGGCAATGCTCAAGAGCAGCAGCAACAGCAGAGGATGAAAGCGTTGTTGGTGACCACTTTTCACTTTAATAAAGAGATTTTAGATTCCTTTCTGGTTTACTTATTTTTCTTTCCTCAACGACATACAAAATATCTTACGATTTGTATCGCAGCGAACTGCAAGGATGTGCATATGCACATTTGCAGCTAAGAGGAAATACACAATAGAAAAGCTGAGATATGTATGTTTGCTGCGTTCAGAGTTTGTCATAGCAGACAATTAAATTCCTGTAAAATTAACTAACAACCAGTGAAGCATTTGCTGAATCTTACCGTGGATTCGCTACTGATTCGTATTCACGTCAGTTTATGATTTAAGCGCTCACCTTGAACTTCTACTAAAACTGCTTCAATTTTCTTAAATGAATTAACATTAAATAAAATAAATTAAAATAAAATGAAATAAATTATATTTGCATAAATATAAACGCTTATCGCACCGAAATCGCTAATTATATACAGCAGAACATCAGAATGTATTTATGAATATTTTTTTTATGTCTTTTAAAATTGTTAACGCATTTTTAGCATTTTAATGATCATATAAAAATATTTTAATGTATGCAAAATATTATTTTTTTATTGTTTTTATTTATTTACTTGTGGCCACATATCCTTTAACAACGTTTTTGAAACCGTTTTTTTATTTTTGTTTTTATTTTCAATGTCCCACGTTGCCGTACAAACACGCGCCGCACAAAAATAAAATCACAAAACATCCACGAAACTTTACTAAAGTGTCAGGTGTGAGCAGTTTTAAATATTTCATAAAATAACAAACAATGTGGAAGGTGTGCAAATAAACAAAAAAGGCCAAGTCGGATGCCAACGGTCAAGCAGACTGACATGTAGCACTACTGAGTGAGTGCACTAGAGATGTGGCTAATGGTTTGATGAAAATATTTTGGAAATTACATTTACGAAACAATATTTTCATTTTTTTATGATTTAAACAATATAATGTACCACGAACTCTTAGTATCATGTTATATGCACATTAAGAAGTATTAACTGCAATTCGTACAAAATGCCTAGATTTGTGGCGAAACAACTCATGGCAATTGCGTTCCGATAAAGTAACTAAGTAACTGGCCGTTGTGTGAATACCTCCGAGCTTAGTTTATTTTCTACAAACTCCTGTAGCCTATCTCCATAACAATTCTTCTATATCTACTTCTATCCGACCTGTGGAGTTGCTTGAAAACGTGTACATGAATTTAACCAAGAATAAGTCCCAAAGTCGTTCTGTTACATCTAATTTTTGCACTAAATATTTGCTAATTCAGTCATATAATGCGAACTGAGCCAATATATGATTATATGTCCCAATGAACCTAAAAAGCTCGGAAGGCAGTTCATACTGCGGGTAGTATGCACTACGTTATTCGCAATAAACTGTTTTTTACAAAAAAAACAACAAAACACCAAAGGAAACACCACTCTGGAGCGCTCGACTTCCAGACAATATGAAGTAGAATTAGAAATTCTTTGGTAAAGGGGTAAAGTGTAAATATTTACCGACAGTTTGTGAAAGTACCTAATACCTTGTTACCCGAGCATTTACACCGTATCCTATAACGTATACCCTAACGTGAACAGTCTGCTAGATTGTGTGTAGCGTGCCTTACAATTGTGAGGGGAAAAAGTAATTGAACGCTTTACACTAAATAAAGTCATTTTCAGCAATTGAAATAGAAAATGAAATTACAAATTTTTTGAATTATTTAAACTGAAAACAATGTTTTGATTAAGTTGAGCGGAATTTGTTTCCACCAAAATATTGCAATGAATTATGAATTAAAGCAATGAATTAATCACCCATATGGCCATTTTACATTGATGAAAGCTTATATCCTCCAGAGCGACACGCCCAGCCCAGTATTGCAATTCAATTATGGCAAGAAATATTTATGAAATGCATAAATTGAGAATTGTTATTTCCAATAATGAAAGCGATTTCATTTTATTGAATGGGATTTATGAACATATAATCACGAAGTGCTTAAGTGCGAAAGAAAGGAAGTGGCATTAAAGACATAATATATGCATAATAATATGCTACGCACACCCATGCACATGTGTATGGAATTGTGTGTATATACTATATACGTATACAATATGTGAACGATGAGCTGCACTAGTTGCATGGTTTTCGTTGAATAACTTCGAAACACAACTGAAGAAAAAAAATGAAATGAATTGAAAGAAAACATATTGCAAACTTTCCAAAAAAAAATAGAATAAAATAAAATAAAATTGACTTAATAGGAAGTGAAGTGAAGAAAATGCACATTAGTGCGCTTAAATTGTCCGTCTAAGCAGGCACTGCCTCGCAGCCACTCACACATATGCAGTCGTTTCAGAGCAGAAAACCTTTTTTCGACATTTACTCTTTTACCCTGCTTTATTATTTATTCTTTTCAATTTTATTAAGGATTTTTGTCATTTTTTCAATATTTTTTGAATATTTTCTATATGATTTTTTTATTTTTTCTGGAATTATTGCAAGAATTTTTACAACACTGTTTGTGTACATTATTTCCATACACAATCAACTTTCCTTGCTGGCGTTTGGTCAATTCTTGAAAGTGACTTGACCACATTCAGCACTAGAAATGTACTCAATCGAAAATTGCATTTGCAGTTATTGTCAATGACATATGCGGGCTGCTTAGATAGACGTAAGTTAGCACGTACCTGCAGATTTTTTTATATCTTATATCTATGCATCTATTCATCTGTGCATCTGTGTATCTTCATCTGCAGTTGAGTTGACCGGCTGACTTCAACTTCTTTTGTGCCCGGGTGGAGCTCCAAGTGCTTCTCCTATACTTACAACTCTGGTAGCTACTTTATAGATTTTGCACTTTTATATGCTGACTGCTGTTTAAAATGATTGAAATACACTTTTTATAAACGAGTACATATTTTTTTTCACTCAGCCCGTATTGCAATGCGAATTTTCGTAATTTGTGCGGTATATTCGAATTCCGGTATTTTCATATTTAGTACTTGGGTCATTTTGACTGATTTCTATGAAATGTTGTGTGAATTCTAAAATTGCGATTCTGCACCAGACTGGAAATACTGTTTTCATATGTGGTTTGACGATTAGATTCATTTGAAACTGAAGTGCGCTGCGGAAGGAATGATGAAATTGTCCGAACAGACAAATGTTTTAGCAATCAAGATTTGTGAAAATGTAATATCATCATGACAATGGTAATCCTAGCAGCCATACGAACGAACAAAATGGTAATGATGTCCTGTCTGCAACAAAATTATTTTTTTTTTCTTACTCCGCTTGGAAGTGTAGTGCTTCAATATGGTTCTTTCATCGAACATGATGTCATTTCTTGTAGAAGTTTCGTTTTTAAATAACTAAATGAGTGAATAGGATTTTCTTAGTGAGTCGTTGGGTAGGTTGAATGCGATAATGGACGTCAACGCTATATCTAGCACCCTATGGTGGATGTTGCAGAAGTCTCGAATCTCCATTAGAAAACTAAGTACTGAATAAAACTATCACCACTTCGAATTTCCAGGACTTTAAAAGAATGGAGCGGCCAAGATAGACAGATTCCTGATTTGGCACTCTAAGTAACTTAAGTATAAAAGCCTGCTTCTTATAAAAGATTGGTTTATTGATACCAATGTCATTTCTGAAGGCAGCTTTAATTCGGTTTGAAATATGAAATGGGTTTCGTAAAGCCACATTTAAGCTCATTCGAAAAGGTTTAATGTATGACTCAAAACCAAATTTTTGGAAAATTTTTGAATAATCTAAATCTATAGTGAATACCATGTTAGGCACATTAATCCTACAAAAAACGCCAATATAACTACTCGTATGCGGATTATATTGTATACTAGAGCATAATGAAGAAATGTAGTAATAATGTTTCTTCGAATAAAATTTTTCAAATAATATTTTTAAAATTTAAATTAAAAAGGAATTTCAGTTATGCGTGCTATTTGCATTATAAAAAGCAGTATTAAAAAATAAAGTGTAGTTACATTTGGAAAACATTAATCTCATTAATGCAACACGGAATAATACTTGAAAGGAGTAAAACTACACTTTTGTAGTCCTTCCGATTTCTATCAATGGCAACAGGAAACGATATGTTGTCGGAGGTGCACAGTTTACGGAATGCCAATGTGTATGAAATTTCTATACATTATCGTCTCTGCCCGCTAGGTTCTATCGTTCACAAAACTTAGTAAAGATGTTTATACGAGTGCAGCAATATTATAGATGAGATACAATATATAAAGAAATGGGAACCGTTGCAGAAGTCATACTCTGTGAGGCAGAAGGAGGCAGAACAAGAAATAGTAATAGTTAAGAGTACTAGAAATTGGTGAGCACACTACACAGATTACCACTACCAGATACTTCAGATGCTGTGCTGCAGTTTATCCATGCAAATTGTAAAATAGCTACATTCAGTGAAAATAATAGCAACAATACTAACAATAGAAACAATAGAAACAATAGCAACAACAACAGTAACTAGAACAGCAACTGCAGTAACAATGTGTACGAAGGAGTTAAAATTTCACCTGTCGTTGTACTATGCAGCTGACAGCCATTGGGACTTCAAAGTCGTTGGTGTTCATGTCTTATGATTACACCTACTGATCTCGTGAAATATGCATTGAAATGCTTCATGTGTCCGTGGTTTTGCTTGTGTTGCATGACAAGTTTCGATACTAATAATACAAATTTTTCCTGTTCATCACTGTTAATTTTATTCATATTCAGTTCTTCATACTCGATTGTGTTGCGCCAGCAATACCTGGTACAGGTATAGATGTACTTTTTTTTAGTATTTTTCAGGTTTCTTTTTTACAAAAATACTTAAGTAAAATAAGAATAATTGCATCTATTGCAAAAATTGGTATTGACTGATTCTTAGCAATTAATTTGAATTTAAGCAAATTTCAGTTTTGAAGTTAGATTTAAAGATTTTAAGAATTTCAGTGTCAGAATTTCAAAACGACTGTTGATTGGCTCTATGTGAATTTCTTCAAATTATTTTTGAAGGAGCTGTCAGGATGAGATTAAGTGCATAATGTATGTCATCTTCATCTTCATCGTCTGACCTCGAATCGAAGTGTATATTTCGAGAGTCAGCATTTCTAAGTCTCTATTACAGAAAAGTTTCTGAAGGCTTAAGAATTTTGTTTTCTTTATCATCGTTGTCAAATTGAATGTAACATTTCTTTTTACTATTCGAAAGCCAATTTCATTTTACTGAATAATCGTTGCTCAGCTTTTTAACAATCGCTACTTGCAGTCGCAGTCAAGTAACGCCAATACGGCAAATAATATTCGAATGAATAAAATTATGAAACTCAATTTCGCTGAATACACAAATGCAGATAACCGCTCAATAATTTCGGCAGTTCAGTTCATTTGCGCGTGTTCACGCACATGCACAGGACGTGCACGGACATAATGCATTCAATTATCCATAATTATTTCTAAGCCACTAAATTTAATTGGGCCCACATTACAAACCGTATTTACACATATTTATGCACATTTACGCACATTTACACAATGTAGACTCTTAGATACTTGCGGGTGAATTCGTTTAGATGTAATCGCATGTTTACATACAGACAGACATATGCACAGGCAGTTCACTGTATGTGTGGCTTTTTTAAGGATGTGTGTATAAGAAATAATTGGTATTTTGTAATTGAATTTATTGAAAATACATTTTTAAAAATTAATTACAGAATCTCAAAGGCATTTAGGTAAATGAATAAATAATTAAATGTAGCAGCCGTACTAAACTAAACGTATTTGCAAGCACACGCATCTAACACTGCAAGGATTATTTGGAATTATTAATAATTGGCAAATCCATTTGAGTACGGAACGGTGCAGCTTATGGATAACAATGAGCAATTAAATATATATCGCAAATACCCAATAAAATAGTCGAACATCGGAAAGTCGGACAGTCGGAAAGATTTGCAACCGAAATAAATTTGGAGCAAATAATTGTGAACAGCATTGGTATTATTTTATTTTATAATATTTTTTTCATTTAAGGCAAAATTTATAAATTTAGTCTTAAACATCCACTAGATTGCATTATTAATCCTATTTCAGATAACATAATCAAACTGCTACAATTCCTAAAAACTACTAAAATATTTTCTCAGATATAACTTTGCAAATACATTAACAGATAACTATATAAAATATCACTATCATTAAAAAAAAAAAATTCAATATTAGTATTACTTAACTTTAACACTATTGTTATTTTTGTTACTATTGCTATTACTACTAATTTAAGCCAATATCACATATTGATATAGCCAAAGGCCCCAGCAGCCAGTGCTATAAGCTCTTTAAGTTAGTCATAGTTTTTAAGCTTTTCTAACTTTATCAATAAATAAATAAAAATAAATA
>JXPL01094220.1:0-11776 GCA_001015235.1 Sphyracephala brevicornis | reverse complement strand
CGTTGCTAAAATTGGTTTGTAGACCTTTCCGACGTTTATTGCTTACATTTACATTTTTGTTTCCTTACTGGCGCCTGGCAGCTAAACGTCTAAAATAGAATATACATAGGTTTATGTAAATATGAGGTTTTCTGTTCTAATTAATCTTTTAGTAACTTACCAGCTGTAAGAGTTGTCGATGATCTGATTATGTTAATTCCAAGCTGTACAGAAGAGTAACACATTTCATCTACCAATTTAGAATTTAATTTGCAGCTGCACGCTTACAAGATGCAATTAATGCAAGAAGTGGAGCCTGCTGACCATTTCAACGACGTAGATTTGTCAATTGGCTGCCTGAACGAAAACCAAATGGTCGTGATTTTTCTAAGAAAATCAGCTGCAGTGATGAAGCGTTTTTAATTGCATACACAAGTAATTGCAAACACTTGTCGGGATGGAAAAAAATCCAAAATCTAAAAACTAGAAACCTAGAATTATACTTACAAGGCTAAGCATTGCATCCAAAAAGTAACTGCTTGATGTGGTGTATACAGCCAAGAACTGATTGTTGCGTACTTCTTCAAAAATTTTGTTGTTGCAGCAGTTAACAGTAATAAAGTATGCTATAATCAAATGATTAATGAATTGATATGAACTAAACTTCAAGTATTCAACAGTAACAACTACTTACTTGATTGGAAATTACTACAGCATGTCGGCAATTGGCCGCGTCCAGAAAATTTCGCCTTTATTTGTCCTGTTAAATCGCGTTCTCTCCTACGCTGCCCACCTGCTCAACCTTAATTGAGCTGCAACATGTCAACATTCATCATTCAACCANACCTTAATTGAGCTGCAACATGTCAACATTCATCATTCAACCATTGTTGGCTGCCAGGCTGCCTCCGGTACGTAGAACCGATTGCCGTGGCAGGTTGCATGATTTGTAGGGTAGTATGCTGGGTAACTCTTGTTACCTAGCAGCCACCTTAACTTATAAGAAACAAAGACGTACATACATACCTTAATTACAAAAAATATGTGTAATAAATATATTAGATCTAAAAAAAAAAAAAGTTTTAACATAAATCAACAAAAAAATAAAATAAAAAAAAATGCACTTCTGTAGGCGAAAAAATGGATTATCTGGTATGGCTACGGTACTGACCATCCCGTATAATCGATGTAATATAGAAATAAATATACGCAGTGCATTATTTTTGGAACACATTGCAATTCTAGCAAAAACAAAAGACTATATATTACATATGTGCCATATATACTTTTTTTTTTAATTATAACATATAACATAATGAAAACACACAAAATAAACGCAAGTTTAATTTCGTTATAAATAGCTCTCTTCGAAGACTAAAAATAGCGAAAGAAATAGGTTAGGTACAGTCCTCAAAACTTACCAACTGTTCCTTATAACCAACGTTGTATTTGCATCTCACATTGTAGCACAAAAAGTGTTCTCAAGTACCAGTTCTGCTTTAGAGTGTAATGGACCGCAACATTATGTTAAGTGCAATAAAATTAATGAGTTGCACAAGAATAATGGACTTCAAGCATTTTAGTAGAATTACATATATAATTTTAAAAAAAAATGCCACATGCACATATATGTATATATGTATATATGTATATATATATATATAGCAAGTTCATAACTAAGTAAACTGAAATACTTTTTAAAAAATTTACTTTTATACTTTCGATAATTATCGATAAGAAAAAAACGAATAGATACGAGTCAACATCGCTATATTAAATTTTAAACTTCAAAACTAAAACTAGCACGGAATTGAAAACGTAACATTTTTTTCTCTTGCTAACAAATCGTGCAATACATATCTAATTTTCAGAAAAAAAAAAATTATTATTGGCTAACAATATGTCTTCAAATCGCAATCAAGTTCCACAAAATAACAATGGTGATAACAACGCTGAGGCAGGTGCTTCCAACCGAGGCAATAACGAAGCACCACTTCCATTACCATCGCACCCCCTAAATGCTACCAATCGTGCTGCTCAGATATTACAATTTGGTGCTCAATTTGATGGAGAACTTGACCAACTTAGTGAAGCCCTGATCAATAATTTTGCTGCACAATTAGGTTTATCACTTGATGATCCATTTGATTTTCCATTTGATCCCCAATTTGAAGGCCAACTGGATGGCCAACTTGATGCTCACTTAGCTGCCCACTTTGGTCCCCAATTTGATGCTCAGTTTGGTACTCAATTTGGTGGGCAATTTGATGGCGAATATGGTCTTCCATTTTCTGGTCCATTTGGCAGTTTACAATATATTGAAAATGCTCTTGGTAGTCTAGCGAACAATATTCAAGCTGGTATACAAGTTAACAATAATTTACCTGGCGTTAACGTTCAAACCATACCTATTGGAGTTCAAGTTCATGCTACTGGTGGTCAAGCGAACAATATTATAACTGGTGTTGCAGTTAACAATAATCTAACTGGCGTTAACGTTCAAACAATACCTATTGGAGTTCAAGTTCATGCTACTGGTGGTCAAGCGAACAATATTCTAACTAGTGCTGCAGTTAACAATAATGTAACTGGTGTCCACGTTCAAACTATACCTATTGGAGTTCAAGTTCATGGTATTCAAAATGCTACTGGTGGTCAAGCGAACAATATTATAACTGGTGTTGCAGTTAACAATAATTTAACTGGTGTCCACGTTCATAGCATACCAATTGGAGTTCACGTTCATGGCATTCAAAATGCTACTACTGGTGGTCAAGCGAGCAATATTCAAGCTGGCATTCAAGTTAACAATAATCTCAGTAACTTTCACGTTCATAGCATACCAATTGGCGTTCATGTTCATAGTATTCCAATTGGAGTTCATGTTAATTATATGCCAAATGCACTTCAGTTCAACGGTCCTCATACTGGTGTACAAGAAAATGTAACAGCAACTGGACATCAAAGTGACGGTACACCAACAAGAGTTCAAGGAAATGTTACAGCAGCTGGCACCCAAACAAACGCTACACCACACGGTGTTACAGCTGCTCAATCTTGCACATCCACAACCGGCGTTCGATCAATTTTTACAACTGCTGGCGACCGTCCGCTTACTACTTCAACTGGCGTTCGAGCCAATATATCTGCTGCAGCACAACCTAACGCCAATCCAACCGGATTGCGGGTAAATTTCAGAGCTACTGCAGTGCAAACAAACCCTAATCCTCCATCAGGCGTTCGAGTAAGCCTTGCAGGTCCTGGTGGTTTTTCAACCGGCTCTAATCCAACCAACCAGGCAAACACCAACCCTCCACAATTATATCTTCTTGATGGCACTCCATTCAACCCACCGCCACCAATGTACTACGTTACAAATCGGTACTATATGTAATATTTACTTCTCTTTAATCACTTGAATTTTAAATCATTAATCTTTTTATTAAACAATTACTACAATATATTGTCATAAAATTTCTGAGACAATGCAATAAATAAAAAATTTGCTTATTCATTTGCAAACCTTTCTGTCATTCATTTTTATTGTTATGCTCTTTACTCCCTGTACCGGTTTACTGTTAAACGTAGGATAATTGGGTTTGGATAATTGGATAAATGAGAATTGAAACAACGAAAACGCAGTGCGGAATAGAAATTTAAATTTTTTTGTTATACGCAAAGTATGTTCATATGGATCAGTTGCTCTGTGTTAAAACAATTAAAATTATTATTATACAAATAAAATTGCGATACAAGTGGAAAACGCATATACACACTAAAAATTATTTTATCAAAATAGTATATAAAGTACATATGTACATATATAAATATGCTGGTTTAGGTGAGAACTGCGGGTTTTCGAAAAAAGGAGGAAAGAGCAGAAAACAAAGACAATTCAGCTTCATTACAAACGCGGAACCAATACAAACTATTTACAATATATGTATAAGGAGGATATTGGTAGTTTCTTCCAGAAATTCAATAAATAAATTATAAAGTCGGTAAGCATATTATAAAAAAAAAACAGCCAGTTATGTTTAATATGAATATATGTACATATATATGTATCTCTGCACCAACAGTTATACTACCTTAAAACTGAATACGGAAAATTTGAAATGGCTTGGTAATCAGAACATGGACGTGTATGGCAGACGTTTAATAAAAAGTAACATATTTAGTATATATCGCGATATGTGTATGTAAGTATATATACTACATAAATACATATATATATAATACATCACTTGCAATAGAAAACAAAGACCCTATAATACGAAACAAATAAAAGTGGTGTAACCTTTGTTGTATCCATCAGCCGCTGGTCTTGTTCCCGAAGAATTAACAGAAGTCTATCATGTTGAACAAGTACAAGTGGTAACGATTGTTATATCAGCAACTGGCCATGTTCCAAAAGAAATAATAGAAGTGCATCATGAAAAATAAATTGCAATTTTGTAACCATTGCAATCAGCAACTAGCCTTTTTCTAAAAGAATTAATAGAAGTGCATCATGTCGAACACAGTATGAAGTGTTAACCTCAGTAATATATATGCAATTATATACATACAAACTTTAATATCGGTGTTGTTACCCTGCATACAGTACAAGAGTTAGCCCTAAAGGTCACCTAGCAGCCAGTTTGCCTCTATACGTGCTATGCGTAATGGAACGCCACATTCTACACGAGCTGAAGCGTCTGAACCAATTAGGTAAATCAGAAAAGTGTAAAGCCTGTTATGACAGCATACAATGTTATAAAAAAAAAAAAAACAATGAAATACAAAGGAAATAAATATACAAAGAATACCTAAGACATTTCCGAAATAAAGTGCTTCGTGGTATAACAAATGCGCCTTGGTGTTTAAAGTGATTTGGTTTGGTTTGGTTTGGTTCGCATTCTACAAATGGACATGGCGACAATAGTCTTTAGAAATTACACAATCACCGACCGAAAACTATTTGAACTACGAGTTAGAAACCGTTCTAAATGTGTATACAAAATAATACACGGAGTTTGCAGATTGAGAACGTGGATTGGTCTAAAAGTCATAAAAAAGTGCTTAAAACTTAGGCAAAAGCGATTTAAAAAAAAAAAAAAAGAGAGAACAAATTATCCGGCGATCTTATATAATTTGATCGTTGATTAAGAAGGTGTTTTGAGTGACGTTGGAATTCCACACTATTTAACAATCGCACACTATTCTGTAAGTATCTTTCGAAATTTTCAACTTCATTACAAAAAAATTAATATACAGTAACTGTCTTTAATATTCGGTATTTATTATTCTAATCTTTTTGAATAAAAATATTGATTGAATGTATTGAAATAAAATAAAATCTTTGTGTATTATAATAGTTCATATATTTCGAGATCAAAACAAGATCATTTCAGAATTCTGAAAATTTAAAAACTAAAGAAAAAACAAGTAAAACTTAAAAACATAAAAAATATCCACTTCATTAATATTCGTTTTTTTTGATAATATAAACTCTTNAAAACTTAAAAACATAAAAAATATACACTTCATTAATATTCGTTTTTTTTGATAATATAAACTCTTTAATAATATAACATTTGTTAAACTTTCAATTAGTATCTGGTTGGATAGCCCTTATTTTTTTTAACCTCAGAAAGGCGATTTGGCATGTTGAAAACTATTTTTTTAAGGTACTCAGTACTGATTTTATCCCATTCTTCCTGCAGCCTTTCTTTTAGTTTACTTACGTCGTTTGAAATAGTCCCACAAATTTTCGATGGGATTCATATCAGGAGATTGAGCTGGCGTATCAATAACTTTTCGGCAATTATAGAGCAACCACTCACGAACAACATAGGCCTTATGTTTGGGGTCGTTGTCTTGATACAATTTAAAAGTTGATAAAAATCATTTTNCCGTGCTACACTGTGGGTGTAATATTTTTTCCTTTTAACTCCTCATTCGCTTTTCGCCATACCATAGCTTTTCCATCGCTTCCAAATAGATTAAACTTGCTTTCATCGAGGAAAATAACGTCTTCCCACCAATTAACATCCTTGTTTATATGCTCCTTAGCAAATTTTAACCGGTTATTTCTATTCTTTAAATTTACGAAGGGCTTTTTTCGGGCAACCCGACCATTGTAGCCTTGTTTTTTTATAGTGCGTCGTATTGTTGATTCTGATACTGACTTTTCCAATTCCGCCTTTACCTCTGCCACCATTTTTGGAGCGCTTAAGCGAGGATTAACTTTAATTTTACGTACAATGAGGCAACTTTTTTGGCTGGCCAGTCTGCTTCTTAAACTCAATTCGTTTCTCGTTTTTATATCTTCGAACAATATCACCTATAGTATTAGGCTTCATATTCAATATTTCAGCAATATTTTGATATGTTTTTCCTTTTTCATAATGAAGAATCACTAATTTTCGTTGTTCTATCGAAGTATTTTTTCCTTTACGAGGCATTGCGCTTTATAATAAATACAAATCGACACTGGCGATGCTTATACAGCTAAGTTGCTTTGTTTGACTTCAATAAATATGGGATTCCCCATTTTATAAAAAATTTAGGTAAGTTTCATGTTTATAGGGTTGTATTTTAAAGAAACATAAAAAAACCAAATATTAATGACAGTCACTGTATCTGGTGAAAAAAAAGTATAGCAAAAAATAAACTCGTAAATGCAATGACAAACTTTGCCACAATATACTGTTTTTAAATAACAGAATCCTGCCTAGACACAAAAACCACAAAGTTACATGATTTTCGCGATGTTCATAAAGGTAAATCAACTTCTGGAGAAAGCTGTTGCCACTTTCTTGATAATACTTGATAATGCTGCCTATACCAGCCATTAAAAGCCACTAACTTACGTAATTTTTACAATGTTCCTAAAACTAATTCGACTTTTGCAGTTTACAATGTTTATATAACTTAATCAACTTTTGCAGATCTCTATTGTCACTTCCTGGCTTGAGAATGCTGCCTAGACACTAAAGCCATAAAGTAACGTGATTTTCGCACTGTTCATGTCACAAAGTCAACTTCTGCAGAAAGATGTTGTCATTTCCTGACATGATAATCCGGCCTAGAAACAAAACCCACAAAATTAAATGATTTTCGCAATGTTCTTAAAGTTAAATCAACTTCTGTTCTGTTCTTCAAGAACTGTTGCCACTTCCTGGCTTGATAATGTTGCCTAGACACAAAATCTACAAAGTTCATGATTTTTACAATGTTCCAATAACTAAGTCAACTTCTGCAGATCTCTTTTGTCACTTCCTGGCTTAAGACTGTTGTCTAGACATAAAACTCACAAAGTTAAATGATTTTCGCAATGTTCATGTCACAAAGTCAACTTTTGCAGAAAGCCGTTGTCACTTTCTGGCTTGATAATCCTGTCAAGACTCAAAAGCCACATGATTTTAAAAATGTTGATATAACTACGTCAACTTCTGCAGATCTCAATTGTCAGTTCCTGGCTTGATAGTTAAGAAAATATAACAAACAGACAGACATTCAGCACGTTGCTGACATACAAAATGCGTGTCGTAGGAATGAAAATATTCTCGCATGCTGCACCAACCAATTTAAGATTGTTTATTGCATGCATAATCAGCTCGTTTGTATTTTTCTATATGCATTTGTACATATACATATGTATGTATATATGCATTTACATTTAGTATATATGTATGTTTATTTAAGAAATTTTTTCTTTGGCGTTGTTTTTAGTTTCCAAGTAGTTTCTAATCTTAGAAATGCAAAATGCAATTTAAAACATTTTGAAGGCCATTAACACAATCCGTATTAGCGCTAATGCATCAAAGCACTAAAGTCAACATTAGTTCGAGATAATCAAATGTTTTTTTTTTGTTGTTTTGTTTTTTTTTTATTGCACATTTTCAGTTTTCAAGTGCAACTGCAATTGCAATAACAAAGCGCACAGATTCTTCTTCGTTTATCGCTTCGAAAACAAAGAAAATTCATTTAAATTGAATTTTTTCCACAATACTGCCTTTAACGTATGGAATACGAAGTAAATCAGTCTGTCTGTCTATACAACGACAGCCTACACACTACCTGAACGGCGCTCGGATTTTAGAAATAAAAAAAAGAAACAAACAAAATAATTGTTGACTAACAAATATTGTAGCTTTGAATTTTTCTGGCTAATTAGAGCTTTCACTGTAGTACATAAAAACAAAAAATAAAATATGCACTCCAAGCCAACAACACTAACAAAAGCAAACATATCGACTGCGACGCGACGACAATCCAAACGACCGTGAAATCTTCGCTAAACAAATTCGCAAATAATGTTTCGTAAATATTATTTACACTGATTTGTAATTGAAAGATACTTGCATACATATTTACATACATATATGGATGTACATATATGTACAGATAGTATGTTTAAAACCTAAGTATTAGCATTTGAAAGTCATGCACATATTTTTTTCACATAGTATCATATATTTCAAAATGTTGCAATTATTATTTGTACATTTGCAAATATTATACAATTTCTAGAACATTAAAGTATCTATAGAGCATCAGCTAACATACTTGTGTATGTACATGCATATGTATATACCATACATATGTTTGTTTTGTTTAATTAGCCATTACAACTGGGTGTCAGTTCTGGCCGCGTCCTGAAATCCATACCATATGTACAAACATATACAATATATTCAAAGTATTATTGTTGTACGTTATAACATATTTACTTGCTGACGTCGAAATGGTTCTTAAGAATTTCCAAACTCTGCTATGTATACGCAGTTGAAACTTATAATTTTATGTAATGGCTAAAGGGCCACCTCGGGACCCTCAGTTGTTGTCTGTAGTGCTTTCCCGAGGCACCAAAAATCACACTAAACAGCAATTTTGTTTTTAGTATTAGTATGAGTGTACATACTTATGTCCGTTTTGTAGTAAGTTAGGTAAAAGTGGCTGGCAGCACAGGCACACTTAGTCCTAAAGGCCCATTCTGTGATACCATACATTTCTATTCTAAACTCTTCAAAGCGCCTTAAGCCATGCAGAAAATTTAAAAATTTTCTAAAAGTTAGAGAGTGCAATAACTTTTAGAAAATTTGCACTGCACCGCAAACCAGCCAGAACATTTTTTTAATTTTTATAAAACTTATAAAGCATTTTCAGTTTGGCTGCTTCTACAACACCTTCCAGGAATGCTTTCTCTAGAAAGTTTCATTGTAATACCACAGACTTTCAGAAATTTTTTTACATTTTATAAAAGTTGTTGCATTTTCATATATTTAGCTTCTACAAAACGTTCCAGGAATGCTTCACTAAATAATTTCATTGTAATATCATAGAATCTCTACTATTGTCTCTTTGCCTAGCCGTCAGCCATACAGAACATTTTAAATATTTTGTTAAAATTGTTGCACTTTCAGTTCGTCTGCTGCTCCACGATCTTTCTGGAATGCTTTTCCCAAACAGATACATCGATTCCTGCTAGTGGCAGTGCAAGTGGAAAATGTTGGCGCTATTGTCTTTGCTTCATCTTTGTCTTGGCAACTGCTAGAGTTGTCTTTTGCAGATATTCTCAGCCTATCGGCATGCGCACCTATAACACAATAGTCTTCTTTATTCTCAAAGATTCCTAAGATTCACTAAGTTGTCTTTCACTCAATTGATTTGCCATTCCGTTAGTCAATTTGATAGAAGTCTTTATCGTTTCTATATATTTCATTTTGTTGAAATTGAAAATTTTTGCTAACTTCTCTGTATATAAAATCATTTTTATTTTTTTTTGCAAATCTTAATCTCAAATCTTAATCTTACTACCAACTATGTTCTCTTCTGCTTTAGACTGTAGTCTATAGTAAGAAAGAGCAATCTATTGTTTTACAGCGTGACCGTGTCTTTATATACAACAATATATGCAACTGTTTGCCGCACCACCTTTGTAACTCATATCTTCAACTAGAAAATTAGCATCACCTTCTCCTACCAAATATTATATATTAATTAATGTATAATTTATTTCATATAATCTGTCATCAAGTTATTAACTCTCTTATTTTTTCAGTTAAACCAAATGATTGTTTGGTTTCAAAGCAATTACATTTCGATTTAAACATCCTTGGGCCTTAGTTTTTGAAATCTTTAAAGTGACTCCAAACCGTTAATTTGTTTAAAATGGTTAACGGCGGAAAATATAAAGAGAGAAGACCAGTGGAGTAGAAAATGCAAGTTTGGTTAAAAAATGTTGCAACTAAATGTGTATTCAGCAAAGAGTATGTGATTATTAAAATACATGTATTTACATATGTAAATACGTTTTAATATGTTTAAAGAATGAAATAGCATTTGTCTAATTATTTTATATAATCAATAAAGATCAAAACACTTTGGTGTATTGAATTTACATACAAAAGATAAGAAATAATAATTTTCGCTATTTATATTTTAATATAAGATGAGCTGAGATTTTGTACAATTATGTCACTACATTCCAATCTGCGTTTTGAAACCATTCTCATTGTTTTGAACACACATTTGTTGAACAATCTTTAAATCCAAAACTTTGTGCAGAAAAATATTTAATTTCAATATCAAAATTTCTATTTTCAATATACATATACACTCGCTATATTAGCCATAGTCAGTAGTTGGCAATCAGCCAGAATATTAAAACATAATTTAATTATGCAAACCAAAATTACGTGTTTTAATTAACTTTCAATTAAGAAGAGATTAAGTAGAAAAGACATTACAATTTCAAAATGTTTAACTAAACCCTTTATGCTAATATTATTTATGTCATTTTTGTTCTTACTCAAAGCAAAAAACAATACAAAATTCTATTAAGAAACAAATTCAATAATCAGAGGAAATTATTAAATTAACAAAAATTAACAAAAATAAACAAATGTCGTACTTATATACATTTTGACAAATTTTTTATCTTTTATTCAAGACATAATGAGATTAGAAGTTAGCACAAACCTAAAATTAAACAGCCCTCAGCAACAATTATAAAATGTGCAATTGCTTACTGCCTGCATTGTTTTACAATTAAAAACAATATTTTTATTGGCGCGCGTTAATAGTGACGCCAGCTGGGTTCATTGTGCCTTTTGATGTTTTTAAACCATAATCCATTTCACTGGTTCTACCGCCAAAAACATTTGCTCAGAGTTCAGAAATTCTTTCAATTTATTCAGCAATAACAATATATTTACTACAGCATGCAAATCAAAATCAATTTTTTACAAATCCAGCTGCAAGTGATCCCTGCTGCATTTGCAACACATTCCAATCCATATAAAATGCGTATGGCGATTGATAAATGATTACACAAACTTATCTTTTCAATATTAAAGCTGTTTTTTTTACCGCAAATTGTAAATACGATTAAGTATTTACAAAATTTATGAAATCCTTGTGACATTGTTATATTCCTAATAAAATTAAAAAAAAAATTTATAACTTAACTATTGCAACTTATATTTCATGTCCTTGAAAGGACAGCTGAAGCTTTCTAAACTACATACCATAAACTGTTATTTTATTTCCGCATCGTTTGTGCAATTTTATAGGCTTTATGACTAGGTCAACACTTTATGTGAAGAACTCAGAATTAGCTCAAAGCTCTGCATTCTGGCAGCTACATTTCTTCAACAATTGTGACTCAAGTTCAGTAAAGCCAACCCAGTGACACTCCTACTCGTGTCTCATAGCCAATTCAATTTCTGAAAATATATACATACATACTACAACTTCATGAGAATTCAACTTAAGCGAATATATACAACCTTATCATACTATATAG
>JXPL01093727.1:1447-13282 GCA_001015235.1 Sphyracephala brevicornis | reverse complement strand
GAACAAAAATTTAAAAAAAACATATTTCTTAAAGGTTGTCAAATGTTTCAGCAACGACTTTATATTACAAAGATAGATAAAATCCTTGGTTATATTGGTTATAAATTGTTAAAAAGTATTTATAAATATATTCAGTATTCAATGACATAACAATTACAAATACAAATACATATAAGTATTTTGTAATAATTTTAGTTACTTGCTATATGATAAAGTGAAGAGCATATTTTAGAAATGTACATACATTTATTAAAATTAATTAAAATCTATTTGAAGAGTAAAATTATTAATATAGAACAGATTAATGTTTATTTTGCAAATTTTTCCTGTTTAATTATATTTACTTTATTGTTTTGAATATAAATATTTGCAAATAATCTTCGCAATATGTGATAACTATGTAAACTAAATTTAATATCTTTCAGAAGGTTGTTATGGTTTGCGGTTCCAAATATATTATACATCTATTTTACTCATGCATACCCTGCCTAGGAATCATATTGCAAATACACTTAAAACCACTATATTGACAAACAACCAATTTAAATTATATTATAAATTATTATCTAAAGATAGATTGCAAAAAAAAAAAAATTATAAATTAAAATAACAAATGCGATATACATAATTATGTATGACAATAATTACATAATTTGTATGGCATGTACCTAGTATTTTGCAAATTTCGCTACTATATCTTATGATTTAATTTTAAAATTATTTTTTGGGCAGATAAAATTTTCGGTTTAATAGATTAATGATGATTAATAGATGATATACATTTTTTGTAAATTGTTAGAGGACAAAAACTGAAAAAGCAAGTAGCATGGTTTGAAATCGATCGAGGCCGCTATAAAAGGCTGACTTTACTGACTGACTGATTAAATGAAATATTGTGTAATTTAAAATTTAAAAAATATTTAATTTTTTGCCATTAGAGTTTCTATAATTTTATAAAATTGAAAAAAATTTTAAAATCGTTAACAATAAAAAAGTTTGTAGTGATTAGCTTACATATTCCACACTAGTAATTTCATATACTTTTACTAAAAAAAGACTTCAAACTTTAAAGAAAAATGATTTATATTAATAAATTTTTAAAAATAATATCACTGCCTTCAAATCTATGAAGATTAGATTAAAATAAAAAACCTTGTTTCAGTAACAAAAAAGTATGTTTTAATTACGTTAATCACGCATGTATTTATGGCTTTGCAGTACATTGATTTGATGAAATTTTCATGGAAGTGATATGGACTAGTTATATATTTAATTACGCAGTAAACACACAAAAAACACTTGACATATATGTATTTATGTTGGTACATAGCTAATGTGTACCTTTTATTAAAATAAATAGACTTTCTGAAAAATATTTGTTTTCTGTTTTAACATTTTTGGAATATAATTTTGTCATTCAATCATCGCAATTAGCCGACACGTTTTTTCTCTAAATTGTTCATTTCAAACTTTTAAAAATGTTGCTCTGTTTGTTTTACAAAATTTTAATATACTGTGGAACAATATCAGTATTTCGTTTATTAAAGTATTGCTTATTATTCTTCAGGAAATGAATAATAAATGGTTGCTATCGCTATAAAAATAAAATAAAAATTACTTTGTATTAAGCCTTACAAAAATATTTATTATTAAACTAAACACATAATTTAAAAAAAATATTTTCTATTTAAGTACATATATAATATTGAGTATAAAAGTGCAATATATAGCTAACTTTATGTTAGGAAAAAACGCTCAATCGCAAACCGATCTCTGATGCATATATAAATAAAATTTTTAATTATTTGTAGAAATAATTATATCTTTATGTACCTGGTGAGTTGAAAATGCATTTATATTACTGTGTATTTTAAATTACTTGCAATATATTATGCTTTCAAACGTCATCACAGAAACTAAATCGGCCTTGATCTATTTATAATCTCTAGTAATGCAAGTTATGCTAATTGATAATGGTGGAATTAATAATTAAGTTCTTTACTACTTAAAATGTAAAATATTTCAAGCATTCATAATATCAAATACCAAAATATGTTGTGTCGCAAATTTTCGGTTGAACTTATTAATTCAATTACTTGATTTTGAAAACTATATTCAAATTGTATAACAGGTTCAATATATATAGCTAAATTAATTTTATAAAATTGTGTGTTATAAATTTTGAAAAATTTTGAGCATATTTTTACGATACATTTTGCATATATTTAAATACTCGTACAAATGAATTAAAAAACTTTAATGATAAATAATGAATAATGAAATAATTGTATTAAAATAAAACAAATCACATACAAAACAAAATTTGCAGCAATTTCACGTTACGCAGCCACTGTGACAAGCTTTTTGAGGAAATATTGTAAGGTACTTGCTTATGTGACGTCACAAATATACAGCAATGCCGGCAATTGAATCGTATCAACTCGAATCGCAAGCCTACTAATGTACTATTCACTATAATGCAATGTGCGCGTGTATGTCTATGTATTTGTGTTAAAATTATGATAAAACTAAGTAAAAATAAAGTAAAAATTACTTTGCTGGTATTTGGAAGAACAAAAAATAAATTTAAAATAGTATGCAGAGCATGTAGCAGCGGCAGCAACAACGACGGCGACTGCGACGGCTTGCAATTCAAGTTTTGTGTGTTTGTTTTGTATGCTTTCGTTATGCAGCAGCAGTTCAGTTGTTAAGTAGTGCAGCAGGGGGCCTGTGGTAAAGGTGGGCACAGGAACTGAGCATAGGGTTGTTAGGTTGTTGGTTTGTGAGTTCGTTGATATTAGTGTTGTGCTCTTGTTTGTAGTTGTTGTAGTTGTTGTTGTTGTTGTCGCTGCTGCCGCTGCTGTTGTTTCTGTTGTTGCTGTAGAATTTCGTAGAGGGGCTTGTGCTTGTGCTTGTGCTTGTTTGCCTCTTGAGCCAAATCCAGCAGACATACGATTTTGAGCGCGCAAAGCAAAACATTTGCAAACAATCGTTCGTGCCGTGAAGAAAGCGTGAGGTTTCTTCTCTGTCTGTTTGCTAGTTTGTCTGTCTGTCTGTCTAAGCTTTTAGCGTTGTACTGTACTTTACCAACAAAAAATTATCAAAAGCGGAAGTGAAAATTTGAAGACCTAACGTACATTTTGTCATTCAAATTTTTAGCATATTAAATATCAAGTTGTAAATTTTTGAAATTTGTATGAAATACTTTTTACACTCGCATAATTCGAATTCGTGACGAAATACTCAAACAGTAAAAAAGTATTTGACATTTTCCTTTATGCCTCAAAGTCAACTTGAACGGAGCATGCGTCAAAAAGCCTAAGCGTGGGTGCAGATGCAGTTAAGGATTTCGTACAGAGAGAAATTCACTAATTCATCGCACAACAATAACATTCTAAGGACATTCGTCGTACTAAGCGGCCACAAGTGAAAGCGCACATATAACATTTTTTTTGCTTTTTTTGTGTGAAAATTATCAAATAATATTAATAAAAACACATATCTTTTACCAAAAACAACGTGTTTTAAATTTATTTAACGTAAAACTTTTACTCGGTGAAATTTTATTTAAAACGTTTTTGTTTTAATACGCATATAATTGTGAAATCTCGCTTATATTGAAACTCATTAAAAAAAACAAATAATATTACTTAATATAATGTCGTCTGAAAGCATGGAAAATAATAAAACCGGCGAGGAGAGTTCACATCTCTTGGAAACAGCTGCCAATGGCGAAAAATATGGTTCCCAACAAGCGGTAAATGTTGTGTAATGTTAAGAAATAAACCAAGAAAAAACTCTACTAATTAATAGAAAAATAAGACCATAAAAAAATGAAATTAAATAAAATAAAAAAAGTAAAGTAAAACAAAAGGACATTTAACTATTAATTTTATATTATGTAACTAAGCAGAATAGTTTATTTTAATCCTTTATTAATTGAAGTTGACAACAAGTAGTAATTTGTGCATTACGGAATAGTTGATATTATTTGCGTTATATAAAAATACATATGTATGTGCGTTTCTTAATTTCAACTGTGTTGTAATTCAGTAGTTGTTTTTCGAAGTCATTTCATTGGTCACAGCCTTCAGGCAATCTGCCAACAAATATTAAATAAAACACTACAAATATGTAAATTTTGTGACATGAAGGCCATTCTCTACATGTTAACAATCAACATTGATCATCCTACTCACGTAAAATGTGCATAGCCGGACAGAACCCTTAAAGGTCTTTTATACAATTCCGAAATACAAAAGGAAATACAATTAATTGCTAAATTACTAGGACTTCAGTTTTATCCTAAAAATAGTTTCTTCCCTTCATAAGGTCATAATTAGTATTTTACAAATGTAGCTTTTGAGTGCTGTATTCAAGCTGTTTTCAAAAACTGATATGTGTTTCATGATCAGAGTCTGCAATTTCAGTACTGAATTTTACTTTACTGAAGCTATATTAGATGGCAGTCCTTGGACGTAGTCTGAAATTCCAGTACTGAATTTTACTGTTCTTAAGTCATACTCGATGGCAATCCATGGATGTAGTCTACAATTTCAGCACTGAATTTTACGGTATTTAAATCAAATTCGATTGCAATCCATGAACAAATTCTGCAATTTCAGTACTGAATTTTGCTATACTTAAGCCAAATTCGATGGCAGTCCATAGACGTAGTCTACAATTTTAATACTGAATTTGGCTGTGGTAAATCCAAATTCGATATGCGGTTCATGAAATTGGTTTGCAATTTTAATATTGAATTTTGTATTTTGTTAATACAGCAAGAAGTACCTTATATGATTTTTTTATGTTTATTTGTAAGTAGAGATCCTCATATGAAAACTGAAATTCCTTCATGTATTGCAGACCTGCTCAGGTAATTTTTTAAGGCAATGTATTTCAATAGTTTCTATTTTTTTCAACATTTTTTTTCCTCTAATTTTTATATCTTCAACGCTGAAGAAAATACGCTGTAATAATTTAAATTTTTGAAACAACATTTTCTTAAAAATTTACAATACATTTGTATCAGCAGCATTTCAACACAATAATTTTTTACAGTATTTATGTGCTCAAGCTCATTTTCCAATGGATTGTTGTTTGTGTAATTTACATACAAAATATTTCAGGCATAGGAAAACAAACTTGAACATAGGCAAACATTTGTGGACAAAGGTAAAAATATTTTTCGAACAATTTCAACACTCAAACCATAATTTAATCATTTTTATTGGATAAAATACATAAGCGTAAGGATGTGCATGATATCATATTTCTAAAATTGAAAATTAAAATCTAAAAACAATTGGCAGTTTGGGTTTATGGAATGAGCCACTCTGATCTATTGCGTTAAATATGCATGAAATTTTCGTATCATAGTATCTACACAAAAAGTAATTACAATTATTACATATATCGTATTTGTTTATTAATTATGACATAGTAGTATATAGTTAAACGTTAAATTAATATCAGTGTTCAGGATTATGTCCTTTTCATCCTAAATATTTACAATCTTAATATTTTTATTTTATAATCTAAACTTATTTGTGGAATCTGAAGGAAAAGTTTTAAAACCTTAACACCTAATCTAAATGACACATAATTAATCCATTGATTTGTTTGAATTCAGAAGCCCGACATCTATTAGTAAAATTATTTGGGTCTCTTTATTTTCTCTGAAGTTGATTCTATGTTGGCTAGTAAATGAAGCCTTCGAGAGAAAAAATAGATGCCATAGTAGATAGTACAAATTATTTCTTAAAATAAAATTCTGTAACTTTTCTTTTCAATTTTCCTTAGTTACTATTAGAATAAACAAAATATAATACAATATATTAATCTAAAATGATTTCCAAGACCTGTGGTTTACTGCCAAACATTTTTTTTATCCATATTCTCCATTAAAAATTTGAGAAAAGTCATAATTTATGGAAGCTCGCTGATTAATGAACAAATAAAAATTAATTTATCTATCCAGGTACTATAAATACAAGTATAGAGGTTAGAGCATTTTGAATGGAACTACGTATATTTTTACTTTTTGAAGAAATTTTATTTCAATCTATTAAACATAATAAGCAAATATGTTAATTAAGAAAACAATTTATATCCACTAGATTCCAATGATCTTAGTAATACAAATAAAAATATATGCTTTGAACTAATTATGTTATATTATAGATTATGAAGTCAATAAAGTCAGTCTATACATATATTTTATTTTACAGTTTCAACATAGGATTAATTTCAATAATTAATTTAATATTTATATATTACTAACTGCGAAAGCAGAAATCTAAAACTTGATTTCATTTTAATCTTTTTGGAAAATAGCTATGTGTATGAAATTATAAAGAAAACTTAGTCTTGAATAAATACTTCCAATTTGTGTATACGTCCAGAAATGCTTACATGCACTTGACCGGTTTTTCGTATTAAAATTACTTTCTTATCCTTGTAGGCAAAGCTGTAGGAAGGTTGTTCGAACAATTTCAACACGCAAAACATAATTTAATCTTTTTTATTGATGTGGGCGCAATTTTATGCATAAGACAAAACTTGTCTTAATTTTTGCAATTTATAAATAGACATAATCTCCTTTGAATAACTTGAAATTACTTGCATATGTTGGATACACCAACCTACAATACAAATTACTTTTTAATATGCGTAGGTACGAGTATGAGACGATAACTAAGTAAAAATACTCGTTTATAAAATTTAACAATGCTTTTTATATTTCTTGCATTTTTAAATTGAATTTATTTTGTACTTTACTGCTGTTATTAACAAATAATATAACTTATACGAACTACGAGTCAGAACTACATAACTTTCAGTTGAAATTTTATGAAAAAAATTTAATGTAATGTAATGTAAAGTTTTGAAATATTCCTAACATGTTTTTTGTTAAATGTGGGATTAATGCAAATATTAGGCAAAGTCCGTCCATATGTTCTTCAATTTTCTTCTCTGTGATAGACCAGAATTTATGCAGATTTTCCTAAGGCAAAAGATGCTTATGTGCATATGAATACCTCGAAATAGGCTGAAGACGCGTAAATGCTGTTTTGCTCTAAACGACATATACTCGTATGTAGTTGGAATAATATTTATAACTAATAAGTATCAGATTTTCAAATAGGAACATAAGAATTTCAAGTTTCAGTGTGAACGCACTCTTCAACCTTATTTTATGATCTGTAATGCCAAAACTTCAGTTAACATTTTTATCATGATGATTATCATGATGTTTTATGATGAAGTCCAATAACGAACAACGTTTGGAAATTATTAAAAATTACTACCGGAATTCTGAGTTGGTAGTCGCATCTTTAAGAGCGCTTACTCCACTTTTCGGTCGTAATTATCGTCCCTACAGACAAGCTGTGTATGCTATTGTGGATAAATTCAAATCAAAAAATTCAATTTTAAATGTGCCTGTGATAGTAAAACAACGCTTCGGTCGAAGTACCGAAAATATCGCAGCCTTAATTGCTTCAGTTCAAAATTAGGCAAAACAGTCGATTCCTCCCCGTTCACAGGAATTTGAAATCTCTAAAACCACACTGTGCCGAATTTTGTGAAAAGATCTTGGCCTACACCATTACAAGATCAAATTTACTCAAGAACTAAAGCCTCTTGATCATTTAATGCGCCGAAACTTGTCCGTTTTTTTGAAAGACTATTTTTGGCCAGAATTAGATGGACTTGACATCAGTAATTCCAACAAGATGGTGCTACATTCCATTCAACTGATCAAACAATTGATCTATTAAAGTTATTTTGTCCTTACCTATACGTAAAGTACAAAAATATTTGCTCTGAAATATGATAGTATAAAACCTACTAGTCTTCAAGCTATGCTTATAATCTATATGTGTAATATTGTTAGATTAGCCAATACTGACAACTTTCTTTCTATAAAATATTTCTTTTTGAATTAAAGTTCGCATTTTCTCTTTCTGTAATATTTTTTATTATTATTGTTATTTTTATTTGTACTAGTCGACGGAGGTTTAACCAGAATTCACATAGTTCCGACTACAAGTACTGGGACAACTATGGCCTGGTGATGTGTACTAGTGTACCAGTAGTTTATGTTCTACACATTTTTTTTAAAATTAATTATTTTATTTTAGATTGTATATCTTAACTTGACTACATTGGCATAAATTTTTAGTTTTTAATTAACATTGTAAATATTTAGCTTCATTTTTACACTTATGCCTGGGCTTCAGTGTGTGTAAGTTTGTGTAATTTTGTGTAAAGTTGGTAGGAACACAAATAAGCAAATGAAACTAAGAGCTGTTGCGCGTTTACACCACACTCTTACACTCTTGCAAAATAAAAACATTCACAATCTGTGCATAAATATTTACACTTTACCCCATTACCCAAGAATTTACACCGGATTGTGAATACCCTCATTATGAAAAATTATGTTTCCAAGTTGGAAATGCAAAGTATCTGAATAGTTATAAACATGGCTGCTTTCTGCTTATCCACAGCACCACTATTATTACCAAAGTTGAAATTAGATTTTTTTACAAAACATTTTCGTTATACAGACGAACTAAAATTACAAAAAAATTATTTAAACATAACTTTAAGATTATCAAAAAAAGATAATGGCTTTTGGTTAAAAATTTCTTTAAATAAATTACAAATATATATTTTTTAAATATTTTTTTTTTTTTATAGCAACAAAACTAATAAAACATTTTTGATATATTTATATGTACATATAAGTATATTTTATGATGACAAACTAATCGTTTAAGTGTTTGCTTTTATTCCAAGTGCTGCACTTAAACTTTGTGTACCTTTCAAGTGTGATATTCTATATTTGCAATTGTATCGGGAGATCAGCAACATAATCAGCATATTTCAATCAGTTTATTTGCTTTAAACTATACTCAATCTAATGTTAATAAAATAATATTTATTATCTTGTTTATGATACTAGTAGCTACTACTAACAATTGTTATACGCACATGTTTTACTAACTGCCTACCAATTACTCACCATTATCACCACGCAAGAGCAGTAATGAATTTATTGACTTGGCCCGCTTATCTTTCCATTATATTTTTAATGAAATACAAATAAAATCAATATTCTCACATTGTGTTGGTGCTTCCATGTCTTCCTTATAGTCACTTTTAATTACGATAGCTGAAAATACTTTAAATTTGTTGACATGGAATAAATATTTTCTATTCGATTGACCTTCCATTGTGGCCAGAACTACCGTATGCACAGCCGTATTGTTTATGCTTTAACCTTGCGTTACATTTTATTATTATCTTTTTTGTTTTTATTTTTATTTTTCTCTCAATATTCTTTGATAATAAAATACATAGTTTTGGACTTGAACGAAAATGCGTAGCTACGAATTTCCAAAGTTTTATCGCAAAAGTACGAGTATTTTCTTTATTAGTTTTCTTCTGTTCTTCGTCACGATAAGACAAAGCTAATGCAGTTTTTATGGTACTTTTTTTTCTGTGTAGCAAAGAAGTTAACACTACGATACAGTGGGCCAGAACCAGTTCATTGAACTCACATTTTTTGTAGCACGTTTATTATTGTGCTGCTGTTTTAAGGAAAATTGTGTGATAAGGAATTTATTTTGAATTTAATTCTTGAATACTAATGCATTTTATTGTAATTATTTTAAATTCTTCATTATGTATATAATATTTATGTCATCGAATTTAAGAAACATCGAATTTGGACGAGTTTTCGAATACCAAATTTAAATGACTTAAAGTACAGATTACAGTCTGTTTCAATATTGTGTATGTCTTTCATTTTATAATAATAATTTTTATATGATTTTTATTTAAAAAATTTTAATTTTTGTTTGTTTCATTTTTGCGAGACAAGTTCACAAAGCGCTTTCTTTCGCATGAATTCTAAAACATTAATTTTTTCAGGCTTAATATTTCATTAATAGCCCACTGAATAGACTTGTTAAATTTTCTTACTGCCCCAACTAATGTTTCACCCCATTTTTTTGAAAGCCACAAATTAAATGCAAAAAAGTGGAATTGCTAACCTTCATTTTGGCGTGCAACTCCTTTACTATTTTCTTAAAATTGAATCCATTTTTAGTGTAATTTTGCAACAGAATCTCTTGCATAGATCTGTTTCCATCAGATGTCGCCCAGAATGTATTTATATATTTTTTTTTAATTTTGCAGTGCCGTCGACAATTTAAAATTTATCTTTTCTTCTTTTTAATACCAAAAATTGTGGATTAAGGCAATTTTTTCGACGAAATGCAACACTAACGTCCAGTTTAAGTAGATAAGTATCAGCCTTTATTTTTAAAGTGAATTTAAAGGAAATTAAATTTCTTTCTTTCCATTTTAAGATACTAACGATGCACAGCATCAGCAAAAGAGTAAAAAACACTAAATGATAATTGAAAGGAAAAACTCAGAAGATATTATATATTTTAAGCCGACTTTGAAATTATTGAAACTATCACAGTTTTGTACTGCGACTCTAACTATAAAAATATTAAAATCGACAGTATTATAGAAATTAAATAAAATATATCTACGAGTATTAAACATTTTTTTGTTGGAGTTTTCGAGAATTCGAGTTTTAAAGTAGTCAAACGACAAAAATATTTCTTCGAATTTTCGAGTAGTTCAAGTTTTCAAGTAGTCGAGTTATCGCACGTGCGGTGTATATGTACACGAATATTCATATACATATGTATATTATATTTTATAACCATTGGATTTTCGTTCCCAATTTAGAAATAGTTTTCAATTTTATTTTTGTTTTTACTTTAATTTACTAATAAAAACCGGCATTACATAAACCGAAGTTTTGCGATAATCGCGTCTTTTTAGAAGGTTGTTAAACACAGTTTTTTTGAGAATGAATGACGATGAGCAGTTAAACTGAAGATTCAGTAGGAGAAATAATATATTAAAGTTTGGAAATTCTAATCCATAAGCTAAGAATTAGAATTAGAATTTTCTTGCTGGCAATTTTTTGTGTAACTGCAGCCTATTTCATACCATCCAAAATCATTATTTTAGGTAATGGAAAGGAATTCTTCTCAGCCCATTATATACATATATTAAATGATTGGATTATTGTATCCATTTAATTTTTGAAGTTGTAGTTTCGATCTTTGCTTCGTCATCGTAGTCTTCAATGGGAGGCTTATTAAGCCAATTGTTTATATCTTCCAGTGCAGGATTCTGTGAACAAATTTCTGTCATCAAATTTTGTATATCTGCTCTATTAATCACTTAACATTTGTGCTTTTACTTCACACAAAGAAATTTCATCTTCACTTGTCCATTCTTTGCCAGACTGCATCAAAATATTCCTAAACTTTTTAATACTCGTAGAACTTACACTTGTCCATGCTTTTGTCTCTCTTTTAAGTCCGAATTTACATATAAAAATTTATACAACTAGGTTAGAAGTATATACGAGTACAAGTTGCGATTATAAATTCAAGATAATTATGTGAAATGTATTTAGTTAATGCTATTTACAAAACTCTTGGATAATAAATAATTAAGTATTTTTGTGCTTCAAAACTAAGTTCACATTGACCGTTTATTGACGTACATTTCTATTCAGTGACTCGATGTAAGTAAAGCGATGTCGCTGCGATCATCCTTGTGTGTCGACAATAGCGCTTTGACAACAATAATTTTTTTTTAAATTAGATTTTCAAGACGAAGAAATCATAATAGTATATAGGAGTATATAATTATTATAAAAATCAAAGTATTTGCAGATTATTTTTTTTTTTTATTTCATATATAAACTATTTTTTTTTATAATTATAT
>JXPL01093231.1:0-23257 GCA_001015235.1 Sphyracephala brevicornis | reverse complement strand
TTTTATTTTATAAGTTTCTGGAATCAGTGGATTATAGCTGAGCAGGTTCCAACTGCAGCCCGACAATAATTCGATTTACTCAGTTGTAAGCAATATTTTAAAAATATTGTCAAAAATCGTAATAATAAAATCTATAATTATTTTTTTTTTAATTTTTTAATAAACTAAACATTTTTACTTAAACGATTTCATATTTGTGTTAATCTGAACTTACTGCAGCAGTTGTAGAAGGATTTTGTTTTTTTTGTAGCATCTCTTGCCTGTTGTTTCTATTTTTTCAGTTAAAAGAATTTCAGTTAATAAAAATTAAAAAAAATATATGCATCAAGCTCGAAGCGCACCTTAAATAAAAGCCACAAAAAGGCAAAACAGTTCTTCCAACTGATTTCCCAAGTAGACAAAAATGGGTAGCAAAGCCATAAAATTTTATTGCCATTGCCTACAGAGTAATGCGGTTGAAATATGCGCAGCGAGATACATGCAACATGCAACGTGGAATGATCATCAGCAGCTATGTTGCTGTGCTGTGTTGTGCTGTATTGCTTGTCAATGTTAGCAACATTTGTCCGTCCGCTGAGCAGTCTCAAGTCATTTCTCAACTGCATATTGTTGTGGTTGCCGACGTTGAATTGTTTCAGCGCTGCGAATGTAAAGAATTGCTGAGAATGAATAGAAAATCGCAACCAGTCGCATTAGGCGTACTCGTTCGAATATGCCTTGCTGCAGAGGAAATGCGGAACTTTTCTGAGCTGTGAAACAATTGGCTTGGATCTAATAAGCCCAGCGCATACGGCTTAGTACAGCTAAGTACGGTTTTTCACGATTTGTTTGGTTATCTGCCAGTTTTCCATCTTTTTTTTCCTTAAATATTATTATATTGTAATTTAGAATCGAGGTCAGCGTGGTTACTCAAATGTATAGAGGAGGTAGGCGCAAACGATTGAGACATAAACACTTCATCAATTGTGCAACATGTTTGCCTTTCGGCGATTTACGATTTTCGAAGATTAAATGCAATAAAATATTTTGAAAAATTACGAAAAAAAACTTCGCGCACCATCGACATTAGTTGTTGTTGTAAATATTTGCACTTTTGTACAAGGATGTCTATGATATTGCGTACATGGTCGAAACAGGCTTCGAACATTTGTCTGTCGCCGGCCGCATACAATTGAAAAAGGATATTCTACAAATTAAAGGCGCATGGACACTTTAATCTGTTCATAACGATTCGTTCTGAGTTCGTATAGGCATTGTAGAAAGTTAATTTTAAATATAGTGTAAACCAACTCTAAATTTTTGGAACTGGTAATTGAGAAGACAACTAGAAGGAATTTCAGAAATGGCGGAAAATGAAACTTTCAAGGAAATAAACAAATAAAATAAAACATATCTCAAAATTCGATTTCAATTATTGTTAATTCCACACCATTCACAAGACTTACGCTTTTCTTCGACTAGGTATTGGCGAATATTACACGGATTTGCATCTGCACACATAACAAATTCAATAAATAACGGAATTGTTCTATTTGCAGGAAGAATATTCCAGAACTATTCAAGAAAATTGTGTGGTTTTTGTAGGCAAGGAATTATTATTTCGTACTTCTTTCTTTGAGGCTATTTGCAAAGCAAAATGTGCATCAATTATCCTCTGACATTTGAGGATTTAAAAAACAGCATTCTATTTGAAATACGTGGATTTGAAATGCAATTATGACTGAAAGTTATCGCGACATGCGAATAATTGCTTATAAAAAAAGCAATAGTGAACATTTGTATTCCATATATTGTTTTCCACATGAATCAAGCCACCATTTTGGAAATAAATTAGATTTTTTAAATATCCAGCAGTTGTTTTTGGAAAATTGCTTCACTCTACCAGCGAAAATATTCCTGTATTGCTAGAAGGGCAATTGAAGATCAAGTGTGAGCTTAATTTTGTATAATTTTCATAACATTAAATAAAATTTCAAATTTCGGCAATAGTTTGAGCTTGGATTACAAAATAACTGAGCGCGTTCTACTTAGCTCAACTGAAGTGTTCGTTGCCGCCTTGCTGTATAAATTGCCAATTAAATTCAACACAATTTCCTATAAATTTCCTTGAGTTTATATACGAGCACATAATGAGAGGATAATAAAAATAAATTTTGTTGCACAACAAGAAAAAACACCTTTTAATTGCATAGTTGCAGTTTCGAACTGTACATGCTGCACCGGCCGGTGCGGTGGGCTTCGCAGCCTGCCAACGCCATCATCAACATCAGTTAACTGGCATGAACATTTGTATTCCTCGGCGCTCCACCGCAGCGCAGCGATATCACGACCACTTGGCCATTTCATCTGGCAGTCCGCTACATTGCGCTCTTCTCCAACCCAAAATCAGAAAATTCAAACCAATTCTATGTTCGAATGCAAACATAACATACGCGGTGCAGTGCGCATACACCGTAATGCTGCAAATTGAAGTGTGCGCTGCATTAGCCGCGTGATTGAAATGCGATATTTGTGCGCCGATTGTTCTGCGCCTGGGAAATAATCCGTGATTTCCTCAATTTTTACGTCAAAACAGCAAAATAACCGAAACATTGATAGAAAATATTGCCAGTGGATTTTTCGAATACGTAGAGTCGTGGTGGAGCATTTGCGGTGCAGCGTTTGCAGTGCAGTCGCATACAGTGCAATTGTTGCATGCGGCGTTCAAATAATTACGTTCAAAATTACCTGCTGTTGCTGCTGTATGTGCTGTTGCATTGGTGCTGTTGCAATGCCTGAATTCGTGCGCCTAGATACCAACAAAAAGATGCGGCGTAAGAAATACGAGCGCAGAGCAAAAGTGTTGAAAGCCAAATTACGGCACAGAAAATGCAAAACGAATATTTCCATTTTTTTGTTTGTTTTTGCCGCATTGGTGGTAATTGCTTTGACTGCGAACAGGCAGGCACCCCCCACTGCGTCTGGGTAGCACAGTTTGCGAAAAATGAAACTGCAATGCAGCTAGCAAGGAAGTGTTTCTGAGCGGCAGTTCGGGCGCAAGCCGCCACTCGGCGGCCTAGGAATGGCTGAAAAGTTCAGTTTAAGGCGCATAAATTGCGACAAACTCGAGGAAAACATACGTTTGGCACCCCGTAAAATATGCGAAAGCACGACTCTGTCAGGCTGTGGTACGATGTGCAACGCTGGTTTCGTTAGGCTTGTGTGCTGCTTGCAACACTGAAATTAGCAGATTCGAAAGCATTTTTTTGACACGAAACCACAAGTAACCAAAGACGATATTCATGCGAGGCAACTGCAAATCTTCCAGCACATTTGATTGATCTGTAATAGTTTGTTTTGTTTTGATTTGATTTGACTTTTTTGTGTTTTGTGATTTGTTTTTTTGCGGACTTGTTTATTGCTGAGCATTCGAAGATATATTAAATTTGATACGTACGAGCATATTCGCATGTATCTGGAGTGGATGTGTGTTGCACAGATTTGCCTACGGTAGGTGTTGCCGCTGCAAATTGCTGGATTGCTAAAAAGTTTATTTTGCAAGGCAGCCATTTTGATTAGAGCATAAACTGTGCAATCGCACTCGGTGGTGCAGGTTAGACTCGTGTGACCCAGATTTTATGTGCGTTCAGAAATAATTAGTTTTGGTTTGGCTCGGTTTGGATTAGTTTGGATCTTTGTTTCTCTATTTAATTATATATTGTTGCAAACTGTGTAGTCCATTCGATGAATTCGACAAATCCAATATTAAACGGCTTAGAAAATTGTAAGCAGTTTTGTGAGCTGCACAAGTTTTGATTTTGAATTGATGTTGGGCCGCCACACCGTTTCGAAGTCGACATGGGCTATAATTTCGAGGTCATAAAATGAAAAGTGAAAAAAAGTCCAATAGAGTGACAATAGTTTAACATATTACTAAGTATGATATCGATATAACTGACAGAGCCATGTAAGTGACTTTCAAAGTATAGAAACGAAATTTTATTATAATTATATTGATACTTAGTATTATTAGTATTACATTTTTAAAAATTGTGTTCGTATATTATTGCTATAAATAAATAAAATGCTTTCGATCTTCGAAATTGTAATCTAAGCAAGAAGAAACTTACAATTATAGAAATTTTTTGGTACTTTACAGTTCAATAATATTGTATTTCGTATGCTGGAAAGACAATGACCATCTGCAAATCAACTTTGAAGGACGAGCGGACAGCAACTGTTGGTTAAACGATCTATTTTTTGATTTTTGCATTCTAGTTGAATAACAAAAAAAAAAAGAAACTAAATATTAATTTTTTCGTTGCGATCAATTTTATAATTTTGTTTGCAGCCTTTAATTATAAACATTTTGCCAAATTTCAATGCATTTCAAAACTATTTCACGTCGTATGATGAATTTTATTTTGTAAGTATGTCAAGGGTTAATTACAAACACTATAAAGACTATAAAAACAACCGAAAAGAGTGTGCAATGGCTTGTGCGATTTTGCAGTTTCGATGTAATGCCAATTGCCGGCAAATGTTAATGACGTCGAAACTGCCGCCAATGGTTGTCTGTGAGGTCTGTCCGCCCCTGCAAGTGAGCGCTGCGCCAGTGTATGTGCGCTCTGAAGCCACACTAACCTCGATTTCGTTTACGGCAAATTTTAGTATTTTGTGTATTTTTTATTTAGTATGGCCGTTCTGATGATTCAAATGAAATTTCACTGTCTTGTAACTAATTTGCATTAAAGAGAAAAAGTAAATAATGCATAACATTTCATTTAACAATGTCTTTCAGTTGCTGTAAAATCCAACTTAAGTAGGTAAATGTAAATGTATAAATAATGTGATGTACAAAAAGTCGAAACATTTGGTGCTGGTCATAAGTACACTGTGAAAACTTCGAAACTGGGTTAAGACAATATTTATTTATTACAATTACTCAAGCCGACAAACAGTGAAAAAATTGCACACCATTAGCGCTTGATGAGCTTAAAAATCTATGACTAAAAATTGTAGCTCAGTACGTCTTGAACGTCACTCTGTATCTCTAAAAACAAAACAAACAAATTAGAACAAAACTGAAAATTCTCAAGTTAGAATTTTAGCAATTTTAAAATTGTTTTGTCAATGTCAACAATATTTCAATGTTTTTTCTGCAAATAAAAGTAAAACCTAAAATCGTTATCAAAATTTGATTATAAAAATAGGAGAAAAAAAGGTGAAAAACCTGGCGAAGGTGTTAAAACGGAAATAAATTGTTAGAGTGTTTACAATTCTGCGTTATCTTGCTTTAAAGACCAATTTTGCAAGTAAGTGTGTTTCTAAACATAACAATAAAAAATTAAAAATTAAAAACATTGACGTTTTGTGCTATGAATTTTATCAATTAAAAGGCTGAGTAAATATTATTCAGCAACAAATACTGAATGAAAATATTTACGTATAACATACGTATAACATAAACCTTAAATAGTTTGTAATTGAGCTACAAAAATCATAATTTCTGACCTTTAACTAAATAAAAGTATAAAATTTGCTTAAAATTTCATTTAAAATCGTACGTAAACGTGTTTGCATAAAAAGTGAAAGTATTTCATGCGCTTTTATTAATGATTTTATGTTACTCAATTTATAAAATGAGAAAGTTAATGGCAAATTAAAAGAAAAATGCTAAATAAGCGGTTTAATACGAAATTGGGATTACTAATAATAATATTGGAAATAATATTATTAACTGTAATAATAAATAATGCATAATACATAACAAATTATTGGTTATGTTGAGTTCACAAAGGCTACCAAGCTGACTAGATGTGCAGTTTTGTTTAATGGAACTGTTACGACTAAGTGCGCGTAGTTGCAACTTTCATTTCATTTTCATACATTGTTTGTTGTTTATTATGTTGGAACATGTAATTGCAACAAAAGTTCTATGCAAAATGAGGTTAGGTGTACAATTATTTTTTATAAATAATTTATAAAAACACTTATGTGCTGACATTATTGTAAATAATTTATTTATTTCTTAAATTTAGAAATAATGCATAAACAAAATTATTTCAAAAATGTATTTCTTAAGTGCACTTGCTTAAAAGGGCTGTGATTCGACAATGTAAAATTAATATTAACTGGAATTAATTAAATTATAATGTTTAATAACACTTTTCATGTGCCGATTATATTTTATGCGATAAGAAAATTTATAGTAAGATCTACTTAGCACTGAATAAATAACACGGTTTGTATAAAACTGAATTTTTTATACAAAGTCTCAATTATATTGTTTCAACAGTAGTCGACGGCTGACGTGATGTTACTTATTTAGAAAAAAACAAATCATTTTGGATTATGTATTTCTTTTTTACAGTGTAATTATATGAAAATCGCGCACTGTGTACATATAGTTTATGTGTAGACAATATTTTTTCTTTTATTCTAAAAATAATGCGGTGAGGCGCTGGTCAAATTAAAACAATCAAAATCTCGGCCGTTTTTTGGCACAATTTAACGCGTTTTTTTTGGGTTGCGTGAGTCAGTTAGTTTTTGTTTTTGTTATTAAATTTCCGTTATTTTTAAATTACAATTGTTTAACTATTTAACGGTATTAGGCAAAGGCTGCGCAATCGTTTCGTTTCGTTTCGCTTCGTTTTTTTTTGAGCTGCTGTTGAGCCAAATATTAGGTTTTGCATGTGTTAGAGTGAAAAATAAATTTTGTTTTGCATATTTTCAGCTTGACAACAAAAATTTGACAGTTTGATGGTTAAATTTTTTTCAGCAGTTTTGTGCGTGTCTAATTTTATTAAAAATTTGTATTTTGTTTCGTATAAGCTCGCATAATGTAAACAATTAATAAATTTTAAAGAAGATGCGGAAGAGTTTTAGTTATGAAAAAACGTAAAAGTTATTTTTAAAACAGCTACGTTAACATGGCTAAAACGAAATATTCAAATAACATATTTAGAAAATATTTGGGGTCACTCGGCCGTGAGCTGCCCTAGCCGAGATTTCCTCGCAACGAAATTGTAAGCCGACTTGGCATAAGTTGCCGCGGAGCCCTTCTATGCGTGACTGGACTGGCTTAACCGCTTTTATATGCTGTTTGTTCATATTTAGCCGCAAAGTTATTTGCGTTTTTTTCAGTGTTAATTTGTTGTTAACCAAATTAGTTGGCAAAGTGCGTACGATTTTGCCGTTTGTGTTTTGTTGGTTGAGTTGGCGGGTGTGACAAGTGCCGGGTGCAAATGTACGCAGTCATTTTAAGGCAAACAAAAACAAAAAAAAACAATAATATGTTGTATAAATAAAAAAAAACATGCTTCAATTTTTATTTTATTTGATTTTTCTTATTTTTGTGTTTTGGCGAGCATATTTTGAATTTGGCCGATAAGAGAAACTGAAGGTGGCATTAAGCAACAAAAAACGAAATTTAGGTTTTTGTGCTATTTTTTAATGGTTCTGGTTTTGTTATTTTATTTTTTTTTTGGTAAGTGTATTTGTTGATAGACGAATATTTTAGTTTTGTGTAGTTTTGTTTGGTTTTATTTTGTTTTGTTTCGTTTCAGTTTGTTTTCTCGTACATAAATTTTGCGTCGGTATTTTGACTACGCAATAGTTTGTTTTGATTTGTTAATTGTTGTTTTTTGTTGAGGTTCTTATTACTGAATTGCGTACTTGTAGTACTTTTTTAAAGTGTATCTTTAGTTGGCTGATTACAGCTTAGTATGTGGGGCATAGAGAGTGTATAGAAATATTGTTGTCTCAATACAGAATAACAACAAAAACAATCACAATAATTTGAAATAGTCGCTATATTTTGACTTTGAAGAAGTTACAACTGGCGGTATAAATACATGCACAGTTACGAACTTGAGCTGTATTCAACACAAAACGAATACATGAAAACTGATTGTTCTGCACACACCACAACACCAACAGCTCATGGGCACCAGCGTGACAATTACAGCCGTGCCTGAAAGTCGTGGCTGAAAATCCTATTAATCAGTGACATTACCGTATTGACACGAAGTTTTGCAACACTGGCAACTATTAGTTGGTGGATAATGTTGGTTTAACTGCAACAACACTATCGATGCACGTATGTGCCTACATACGCGAGTTGTTGTTGTAGTAGCGACATTATTTGCTTGCAGCAGGAGTTGATATTTGCGCACCTGGCCAAGAGTAGCAAGGTGCTACCAACTTGAACTTGAGTGCACGACAATGTAGGCTCATGTCAGCAACTGCCAACTGTAGCAATTGTTCAATGCAGTGAACGTTGCAGTAGCATATTTGGTGCGTCTCTTCAGCCAACCCAAACTTATTAGAAATGCATGGACGTACTCGTACATGAATGTCACACTGGTCAATTACTGTTGTTTTTGCAGTTTGTTTGTTGTTTGTTGTTGCTACTGAAATGGTTGCGCCTTGCTAGAAAATTGGCAGCTGCATGAATGCAAAGAGAAAATGGATTAAATACATTGTAAAGAAAATAATGTGAAGTACAAGGCTTAGAGGGCAGTAAGAGTGCGCAGTTGTAGGCTTATTTTGTAGAAAAACTTTTTCTTCAATTTTAGTTGCAGTTTTCGACTTTCACTGTTTTGTTTTCTTTTTTTAAATTCAAGGAAAATCAATAAATATTTTGCCAAGTGGCCATTTTTTTTCAACATTATGCACAAAAATAATAGTTATATACTATATACATATAATTTAAATTTTAATACATAAAGTTTTACAATTCAAAGATTATCAAATCATTTGAATTCATAAACTTGTCTTAATTTATGAATGAATATAAATCGCCTAAAAATATTTTTTTAAATATTTTGTCTTTTTCGATTAATTTTTTTTATAAAATTATTAATAATCTTCGTTTAGAATTGAGTGTGCATAATTTGTAATAATCATTTCGTAGGGCGTTCCGGCATGCAGTTATACGATTATATCGATAAATTATCGATTGCATGTTGCCACGGTTGGAGTGGTCACCTGTCCACGCATGCAAAGCTTTAATATGCGCTGCGGCTAGCGCTGAAAGCATCAGCCACACTATGCAGCACGGGAACCTGCTTAGCATGCATTGTGCATGCAGTCAGGAAATGAAACCTACGAAATTAGCGGTACTAGCTGGGACATGTGTGCTGTTATGAATATGAACACATGTACACCTTCGTGAAGGTTGGTGAACGCACTCCGTCAGTCTTGGGAAAACCACGGCACTGCCTTGTAAACGCAAATAGAAATGTTGCTGCGTGAATACACTAACAAAAACAATTTTTTAAGAAATATTTTTAATGGCTACAGCTGTTGTTACTGACAAGTCTGTGCTTGCTTTTTTTAGTTCAAACACGTTTGGATTTCGGACTGTAGCAGCATTCGGGGCTGTGCTACATTTCAAGCTTGACTCCTATTTTTATTATTTTTATGCCTAGAAAATTGTATAAATTGCAAATAGCATATTTACACATACATATGTACATAGTAGCACATAAAAATAGGTCTTGAATGCGTGAGTTGCATTGTTGCGTGTCTTGCCGTATAATTTTGCTATTTACAATTATTACTAACGTTGTTGTTGTTGTACTCGTAGTTTGTAGGAGTAAAAAACTATAGTTATGAAGTATGAGTAAAAAAATAATTAGCAGTTGGGGAGATTGTGGGGAAATTAGAAATTTTAATTCTATTTTCTTTATAGGTCATTATTGTATTTATATTAAGGTTATTATTTTCAAAGTTGAAAACGAGTGCCTAGAATAACTAAAACAGCGTTGAAAAACCCAAAGTTGTTAGTGGATTTTCTTATCATTTAAAATTCTTGTTTAGCTGTTAACTTGTTTTCTCATTTCATCTAAATGAACTTTTCAACCAGCCCAATGTGTGTCTCACCTTTTGAAGCAAGCAGAAGACTCTATTTGAATTGGACTTAATGCCTCGGTTTTGTTTGTATGTACGAGTATTTTATGCTGAAGGATAACACTATCAGAAGCTATTGGGTTTTAACATAGGAGAGTACACTTTTTATCGTCATTATGTAATATATTTTGTTATAATAACTACAGTTTATTGATTTGCAGCTCTCGCGTCACCATTAGAACTGTTGCCGTTCGAAATCGTCTTGAGCTTCTTTTAGATTGTTTGGCAATATTTCAGTCATGTGCAGTTGAAAATAACTGCACGCATGCAGAATTTCGTGCAAGATGCACGTTTGCTTGAGGCTTTCGGAATACAACGAAACGCAGATAGATTGCGATGCAGCAACTAACTGAGTTGCAAACATTTCTACGTTTACAATTGTTTCGCAAAACAACAACGTATAGTACGAATCGTTACACATATTTGTTGTTTTTATTCGATTGCCTTGTTACAAAAGGCTCTTTTTAGTTTTTTCAGTTGCAGTTTTGTTCCATTCGATTTGAATTAAAAAACAGTTGTGGATTGGTTGGTGGCCGACTTAACAATTTGCTGTTGCAAACAGCACTATGAGCAAGGCGCAACTACGAAATCTCTAGGAAATTGAACAAAACATTGATTTGGGAGAAATGTTGCATACGCAGAGGGACATCGAAGGAATGGTTTTGTTACTTGATGCGGCCAGCTTAAGGTGTTGCATGCAACAAGCGCTGTAATTTAAATGCAATTGACATACTCGTATGCCTTAGCATACGCCTGCAGGCTGGCGACTTGTATGTTGCACCCTTTGCACATAAAACAATCTAATTACTGCAGAATGGTTGCACGGACTACGGGGCCGTATGAGGCAACTGAGCAGTGGGTTTTGTTATAAATCAATCGATAATGCTAATTGCAATAAAGCTTCTTCAAGGCTCAAAAATAATAAATTATTTAATTTTATGATTGCTTCATAATTATTAACGTCGGCTGAGTGCACTGGCGAACGTGGTTCCTTTCTCCTATTAAGCAGTAAGCCCATTAAATCGTAGATGTGTGTCATTTCGAGTTGCTGGCTGGGCTTTAGTAACATTTTGTTAAACAAAAACTGCCAACTGAGCACTGCAAACTGAAAACTCCACAAACAATGGCAATTTACTGAAAATTGTTGTGTCACGTTTAATTTGTCAATACGACTGAATGCATTGGATTATCTAAACTCAGCTTCAGCTTCAGATTCAGCTACAATTTGAGCTTGAATGCCGCGCTGAGTTCATTCGTATATTTTTATCTATTTTTATCTTTATGATGTTAGGAGCGCAGATTTGCATAAAATTAATATTCTGCATTTCGAAAGCGCCTTGAAACATTTTTACCTTGAGTTGCAAATTGATAATTGAAATTTGCAAATTGTATTTGTTGCAGGAAGATCAGCGTAGAATAAAAACCAAAGAGCATTCAAGTATCTTTCGTTGAGCCAACATGGAAACCGTTCCAAGCACAATCCGAAGTATATTTTGTGAAATAGGAAGCCAACTGAATACGTTGTTGCTCACTTAATTGTTTTTTCCTTTTCATTTACATTTTTTATTAGAATTAGTTTAATGTGAAGTTACTGCCAAGCGTACTCACACTCGTAGATACATTTGTACGGCATAAAAGTATCTACAAATGCGAGTATGCTACGCTGTGACTTTAAGTTATGTACATATGTGCTTACATATACATACTTATGTATATATGCAGTTATGATAAAATTACTCGTGCACAAACTAAATAAATAATTTCGATTTTCTGCATTCGAATTTAATGCAATTTTGCACTTTGTTTTTTGTAGTGTACGAGTGTGCATTTGTTGTTGTAGTTTTGTTGTTGTTTTATTTTTGTATTTGTGAGTGGATTTCCTTGCGAAAATTATTTATAATTCGTTTCTTTGTTTTAAATTAACTCTGTTCTGCTTGAATAATATTTTTGACCTAAATTGCAGTTGCTGTTGTTGTATTGTTGCTGTTGTTGTTTAATATTATAATATTTGGAAAAATATTATAATAAATATAAACAAATTGTTATTGTTATTGTTTATTTGTTTCTGTGCGCAAATAATGCATTTAATTCCTACTAACTAATGCAACAACAGCCGCTGCTGCATCCGTAGGTGCTGTCGCTGCGTCCGTTGCTATTGAAGTCGCTGCCGATATTGTTGTTGTTATAGATTTTCAGATTTCATTTTGATTGGCTTATATTGATGCAGTGCACTCGATTTGTTGTTGTTGTAATGAAATTTCATACGAGCGCTGCTAACTATCTGCCTAACGTTGTATCAATAGCAGCAATGATAGCTTTTATCTGAGCTATTACGACGCCAAACGATTTCCTTACATAATCACAGATGAACAAACAAACAATCAAGCAAACAATCAAACAAACATATTTTCGCTTATCATACTCGATAGTTTGTGAATATAGAAATTAAATTCATACGAGCATTCATTCGTGCAGTATTGCCATCTTAGGCAGTCGTTGCGCTGTTGTTGTTGCTGTAATTTTTGCAAATCACTGAAATCCTAATAATTGCATGTCACACTGTTGCATTGTCGCGCTGCAACAAAACGGCTTCATTGTGCGGTTAATTAACAATAACGAGGCATTAACACTTATGCAACACCGCTGTGCAATGGAAAAAGTGTAAAGTAAATAACGAATTAAATATTTATATACATATTAACATGTATAAATAATAAATAATTCAATATATATTAATGTACGAGTACATACAAACAGACAACCGCACTTGTCACTTTTCTTCTTTGGCTACTCTCTTCTCTTCTACTGTCAGAATGCATTAGCAATGACGTTTCTTAAATGACAAATGTCAGTTTACAAGTCAAAATTCGATACTAGTAAAAAATTTAGTAAGTAGATCGGTGGGTGTGCCGAACCGGTCAGCTGGATTCGCTTCCAGCTAGTCGATATTTAGAAATTATACCAATTTTTTATTAAAATTGCGCTACATTTCGTGAACTTTATACGCTTGCTGCTCGACCTACAACAAAATATCTCATTGAACTCAATAAAGTCAGCAAACCCATTTAAAACCATTGAAACCCATTGAACTCTTTAAACACAGTAAAACCATTAAAAACCCTTGAAATCCATTACTAAATACTAATGAAGCTGTTTTGTACATCATACTCTACCCAATAAGGCCAAGTTAACTGGAGGCTCAAGTAGAACCAATGGAGAAGTGAGTTGAAAAAACAAAAATTTAAATAAATAAAAATGTAATTATTTGTTCGTTACGAATCTTAAATCTCCGAACTCACACCTGTGACAGTTAAAAAACAATATATTTACGAAATAATAGAAAGTGCTATAAATTGACATTCATGTGTTTAGTGGCAGCACTATGGAATGATATTTTAGGGCAAAAGAGAGATGCGGTGGGAGTGTTCGCGAATATTAAGCAAAAGTTTGCTCTGACTTATTTATCAGTGTATGAGTGGCTTATGTATCATAAGTGGATAGTTAAATGTGGAGGTGAACTTGTTACTTCGTTAGCGGTTTTAGGCCAGTCCTGGAACTCAGACTACAGAGTCTCTCAGACTACAGAGTACTCCGCGATAAGTGCGGATATATGTACATATAAGTCAATTTATAAGTAATTTGCAAATAGTAACGGACAAATTGTACGGCAGTTAGCTGCGTGCTAAAATCTATTAAAACACATGTATCCCGTATCTGCAATCGAAATTGTTAAATAGCGGCTTCGAATTAAGTCATAGATCCGGTATTTACGCTACAAATCAATTTCCTAGAATCATACAAAATTTTCCGAATATGCTCAACAACATCAACAGAAAAACAACAACGATTTCATACAATTATAAACAAAAATGTAAACAAGAAAAAATTACCCAGCTTATGACGTCATTCGGTTTATGTTTATTTAATTGTAGTTTCTTGTTATTTGTTTAAACTTTCGAGATAATAACAAAATACTAAAATTTTTTTTAATTTATTATATTGTATCTTATTTACTAGTATTAACTATTTTTTTTTGGCCGTGAATGGAACGAATTACGAAACGTCATATACGCGCCGTTTTACGCGCCATTTTATAACGCGTAAACAGCTATCAAGTGACTATGAAGTCAGCGAGAGGGGTCGCGAGCACACGTGTGAGTGAATAAATTAATTTACTATTTCCGCATTTTTAACATATCAGCAGGCAGCTAGCCGCGTCATGAAACTACGAAGTGCGCGTAGAGATACAGAATATTCAATTTATATTTATTAATTTAAATTTTATTTTTTTAATTAGCATTACGCGACACTTAAAGCCGGCTGCTTGCACTGGCTGCGGACTGCAGATTGCAGATTTGCAACGCGTGCTGAGCGCCGCACACAATTCCAATTGAACTTTTAACTATTTTGAAATAAATTTGAAAAGTTTTGAATTAACAATTATATTCGCAAATGCGTCGCAGTTTAGCCTCATTATCGTCTAGCGCAGAGCCGCACATAACCACTTGCCATGACATGCCGCGTATTATCAATTTAGAACGTGGCCGGCATTCAGTTGTTTTCGAATTCAAGTGTTCGCAATTATTCCAATTGCGAATTTATATTATGTATTATTTTATTTCACTTTATGTTTTATTTAATTTTGTTTCTAATACGAGTAGTTTCGCGAGAATGCTTATCAATCATTGAACGGCTTTTTGATTGAGGCGCATTTCAGCTTTCAGCAGCAGTCGGCGCGACGTCTGTTTTTAATAATAATTCAATTTTTCATTATTGGCACAGTCAAGTGCAAAATGCGGAATTTTATTAGAATTTATTCAGTGGAATGACGGCGTAGTTATGTAGAATTCTAGGCAGTATACGCAGCAGTACACAATTATATTTCAAATATATGTTTTTATTTGCCAATTAATGCGACATTTCAGTTAATTAATACAATGTCTTGCTTCTGTTCATGTGCTTTGTAATTTCGAAACCATATTTCAGAAAAGATTTTATGTATCTTGAATATTTGCAAAGGAATCTTTTACTTACTTGTGTTGTGGTGTGAGCGTTAATGGCACCTCAATACTGTTTGATGTTCTACGACGGTCACCACCCATGTCTGCTAAACGTGCAAAATCCGTGTCGCGATCCTGATCAGCCAAACGTGCGGAACGACGTGATTCAAGTAAACGTACTTCCTCCAGACGTTTCTTTAGTTCAATCGGTTCCTGCAGAAATATTTGAATTATAATTGGTTTGATAAAATAAAATATAAATAAATTAATTAATAAAGAAATAAATATTTCTCGTTTTTATTTAATCATAATTATAATTCTAGTTTATTTTATTTTAATTATAATTTTTTAAAAATTAATTAAGAACAAAAATGTTAAAATTTATGAAAATGTTTGTTTATATTATTTGATTTTCATAGAAAACAATGACAAAAAACTGTAACATTTTTTTTTACGAATTTTATGTTGTTTTTATTGTTCACCGATTTTGAGATAAGTTTGCACTATAAATATGGATTGTAAAAGTCCTTCTAAGGACTTCCAAGACCTTCCCAGTTGTTTAGGCAATTGACAATTCAAAGCATTTTCATTTAAAATTAAATTGCTTCACATTACACTTAAAATTAAGTTCCCACAGTCCCTATCGAAAACTATGTATAAACTCGTATATATGTACATATCAAATTTCATATTTTAGCGTCAATGCTGAGCTTTACTCCATAACTGAGCTTTACGATTTCAGTGAATCTACAAATTTTGCATCCCGATTCGCAGAATATAAAGACTGAAGAACTGATGGAAAGCAGTTTTCAGCTAATAGATATTTAGATAAATGGATACTACTCGTTGTGGAAAGCAAGTCAGCCTATTTTCCAAGGAAACATATCACTTTACACTTTAAGTCAAAACTTTTTGTAGAACGGTCACTTATTTAAGATACCCTTTAGGTTAAGTTATCCAAATTTCATTGTATTAAAATAAAGAAATTCCCATAAAGAAAAATGGAACACAAAATTTTGTAAGTCTGGACAAATATTTCAAAAAATTTTTTGAAATAAATACTTGATCAATATTATTCTTCAAATATGTTTCAAACATTATACCAAAGGTTTATAATATTTTCTAATACACTTTTTATTTAATTATGCATTTATGCTCGTTTACAACAATCTACTTTCAACATGCAGTGTATTGAAATGCAAAATGTTCACACCAAGTCGGCGCGATAAGCAAATTCCTATTGAAATATTCAATCGATCTTCACCTGTTGCATTTAGTTTTAATAATATTAATCTCAATTGCAACAAAAAGAATTTTAAAATGTTTTCTAGCAAATTACTCAGTTGACTGTGAAACATCAACACGACGCTTCAGCCGTTTTGGCAATCAAAATTCACATATGACGTACATTATTGCCTCACGTTATTTACAATTTAGTTATTTATTTAGTTTAAAAATTTATTTAGTTCTAAAATTTATTTAGTTTTAGAATTTATTTATTTTGAATTTGTAAAATTACGACACACAGCAGGTAGCAAGTAAATATTTGCCGCATACAAATAATTAAATTTTTAATAATATTTTCATTTCAATGTTTTCGCTGTTTCAATCAAATTCACACATACTTATGTGCATACATAAGTATGTAAGAAGGCTACAAATTGTATATATGCATGTATCTATTTGCACAGTTTTCTCGGAAAGTATTTGTATCTTTAGCGAAATTTTGTTTTTATTTCGTGTAGATAAGATAAATTGTTTTTAATGTTAAATTATTTGTACTCGTATTTTGCCATTTCATTTAATGCACAAATGTAACAATTCAACAGAAATATGTATTTCAGCAGAATATACATATGCCTGCTGCCGCTGAAATTCTATAAATCCCTTAATGCTTTCGGAAGAAAAACAAAATAAATTAAATGAAAATTTATAGAAAATAATTAAATGAATTTTCTTTGATTTTCCCTAATTTCCTTGCTGTCAACGGAACACCAAAACCGTGAAATGAAAGCAACACAAAACTGGCACAACATTGAAAGCATGAAACAATGTCGCCCCTGTTACGCACCTCGAAAATTTTAAGTTGTTAATGCTGCTGTTGCTGCTGTGGTTGTTGTTGGTGTTGTTGATGGTACGTTTCTTAAATAAAATTTACAACAAAAACAACATAAATTGGCACAAAACGCCGGCCGGTATCGTCGCTGCGTTTCTCGGTCGATTGGACGGACAAGCCTTATTTTCGTTTTTGTACGCACAGACAATATATTTAAATGAAATTGAATTTTAAATTAAAATTAAAATGTAAAAATTTGGGCTAATAGGCCTCGAAAATTTAGCAATTTTTTTTGCTCTTATTTAATTTTAATTTTTGTGTTTTTAGTTGTTGTTTTTTATATTTGACTTTATAGTTTTTTCTCAGTAGGAAAAACTTTTTATAATTTCACTAAATGGCATTAATTATTTATTAATATTTTATTTGTGATTTCTGCATTATTTTTTGGGGATTTTTTAGGGAATATTTTTAACACAGAAATTATTTTTAAACGTTGCACGTATTTTAAAAAACACTTTAATACAATGGGAAATCCAAGAAATATTTTTGTTTCCGTTACATATTTTTGCAAAATGATTTTTTTTGTTTTCCAACTGCAACAGGCGCAGCTAAGCAAATTTTGTTTATATTTGAAATTTAAAATTTGTTTGTTTTCACTGAAATGTAATTGTTTGCGATGTGTTGCTTGAGTTCACAATTTTCTGCAATACAATTTGAAAATTATTTACTTTTTAAAATAATTTATTTTATTATATGAAACATTGCAGTAGCAAAGCTTGTTGTTCGCGGTTCGCGCGCGCATTCAAGAATGATTCTACCGCGACTCGGCAATTGTGTTCGGAGCTCGATGTTGTGTGTCGCTTCGTTTCGTTTCGTTCAACGAATGAGCAAACTACTGTTGCTGCTTCTGTTGCAGTGCCTGTTACTGTTACTGTTCTTGTTGCTGCTGCTCAGCTCTGCTGCTCTGCTGTGCTCTGTTTATCCAATGCTGTTGTTGTTTCGAGCGCCGTTGTTATTGTAGTGTTAAAATTGAATTTCTGTTTTGGTTTTTCTCTTCTGCTGCTCGTTGAGCTTTTGTGTCTAGTTTTTCATTTTGTTGTGTTATCTCTGTTGTTTACTTCGTTGAGTGTTCGTCGGCATTTTGTTTTTATTTTTGTTTGTATTTGTGCTTGTGTTTTCATTCACATAAACGTGAAAAGCCAGCCAAACCAAACCAAACCAAACTAAGCGAAAACCAAAGCGTCAGCAGTTGTTTACGTAAGTTTCTATGTTTTTGCATTTGACTTGTATTGGTACAGGTAGTTCAGTGGGTTTTGCACACATACACTTGCACTACATACAGAATTATACATAAAAGCTTATGCATAGAGAGAAAATTAACAATAACAATAACAAAAACAAGAACAAGAACAAGAACAAGAAAAACAAAAACAAAAACCAAACAAGTATGTACCCAATATCATTAAAACATATCCGTATCGTTATTAGACTTATTTTTAGTGCGGTTTAAGGCGAGTGCAAAGTCAACACGTGATCACTTGCCGGATTATTTTAAACATACAAACGCACATGTATTGATTAAATACCGCACGAATGTACGTTTATATGTATGCATTTATGGGTGTGTGTGTATGAGTTCTGCAGAGCTCGATATGTGTGCTAAGTATATTTTCAAATATTTATATCTGCACATAAAAAGAAAAACAATTTAAAATTAGCAACAATGTTGCAGTAATTGTTTGTCTTGAATACAAAATAAATTGCAATATTGCAAGGAGTTGGAAGATATTGGAAGATGTGTAGAATAATGCATTTAACAGAACAAACTGTTACACTCTACACATTATAAATTGAAATATACATTTTAAAAAACCTTTATACAGTAGATTTGAAAATAAAGAAGAAATAATCGAAATAATTTACTAAGAATTTTACCGGCGAGTCTTTTGTGCTTATAACTTCGAATTTTATATTTCTTTGAGGAAAAATGTCTAATTTGAAATTGTAAATTAATTCTTCATTAATCTTCTATTATAATTAAATTATTATACAAGGATAGTAGGGGAGTACTAACAGCTCTTATTTTAAAATAATTCGAGATTAAATTATGTTCATAAGTGATCACGACATTATGAGGCGAGTTAACGATTGAAATCCTTAAGATGGTAAACGAAGAGAGCGATCAGTACGCCCATGGTGGAGACAAGTGGCAAATAAAGTGCGAAAGTCAGTATTGAATAGCACGAAGTCAAACATTCTTAAAAAGTAAAGATCAGATAAGTTTAGATTTAAGAATTTTATAGAGCCCTATGTTTCTCAATTGAATAACAACAAACAATAGTAGACGTTATGCTCAATGAATTTTATATAGATTTTGCATTAAAAGTAATCCTTAAACTTCTGTTAATATATGTTGTCATATTCTAAATCTCAATGTACATAGTCATCAGAGACGGATAAAGTCATTGACTCAAATTCCTTTTGCGAATTCTTTACGCTGAATAAGGTACCTAGCAGTCAAAATTGTAGATTTGGAACAGGAAAATCGCATGTAGCTATATCAAGTGAGTACGCTATTTGTTTACAATGTTCGTTAAACATTTGGCTTGCGATCAAAACTTTTGGAACCAGTCTAATGCCCAAAACAATACTTAAAATTCCATGAACTAATATAGGGTATGGTATATGTACTGAACTTATGAGCAAACTCTCTAACACTAATACTTTTATTTTCAATCATCAGAATCATGATTTCACCTACGTTTGGATCAGTCGTTGTCATTGAAAGTCGACTCGTACGAGGCAAATCAACTAGCACTTCTAGGTCCTGCTCTTTCGAGCAAATTTTTCGATAAATCTTTCCACTCATATATCTGTGTTTTGAACAAACATGATCCATTAAAGGCCTTTTGCAAGATTTTGAACGATACACAGCCAACAAATTAAAGCACTCTTTTCCATTAAAAATAAGTTCATTCAATATGTTTAAAATAAACATTTAGATCAGCTATTCACTCATTAAATGACGGACCGTGCTCAAACTTAGCTTGATACAGTGTGGCTAATTTACAGAAAAAAATATGTTTTGGTTTCTTTTAAGGCAAGCTTCTGAAGAATTTATAATCTGGTATAAAATGGGATTTGAGGTGCGATTGAGAAACCTCAATGGAATAGCTGAAAATAATAATATTAATGAAAGGTAATGGGATCAAAGGGGATTGATCTACTTTACTTTTCAAATTTGAAACAGTTTGTGAGTACTAAGATATTTATCTGAAAGCTAACAAAATTTTAGAAACTTAAATTCCGTTCATGTCGATTTCGGATATGAAGCATAAGATGTAAAACAGTGTCTGCTAAACATTCGGAAATATATATATATGAGTATATATCGAAGTATACTAAAATGATTCGATAATTTGGTGATGTTCATATTATTTCTTTTCGACTATATTAAAAAATTTGAGGACATTTTGGAAAGGCGTGTTAAATAACATATTGCTGTAATTTTGTGAAAATAAATATTTTAATAACTTTTATGGTTTTGTAGAAAAATTATTTATTTGAAAACAACGAAACCCCCGGGAAAATATGTTTATTTAAACAATGGTTTTGCCGGAAAAATATTGTATGAGTACATAACTGATATGGCCAAGATTTATCATATCTAATATATACTCGTAACATATGAAACCTAATCAGTAAACAAAAGGCAAATATGCTGCGAGGAACTGATTGAGTGTGCGTGTGAATGAACAATATGTGGTATTTTCCTTTTTGTCTCTCTTTTTTTTTGCTAATGGATTATGAGTGTTGATAAGGGACCACAATAGAGGGTAAGGGCGCTATTTCAAGATATGCAGGCTAATAACTATTATTATTGTTATGATTATGACATTTTTTGTGTGTGTTCGTACTATGTTCAAAACAACATGCGGCAAATGTTGACCTTCGTACGAATAATTTCAAAAACTACAGCTGATAAGAGCGATATATTTTACAGTAACTTTCGTGGTTTACAGTGATTGCAGCGGCACAAAAATGTGCTAAAATATGGCACGTTATCTGTTACCTGTATGTAGTCCATTTCTTTTTGTAATTTTGTTTGAAATTTCTGCTCCGTTTTAGATATACACGCCCACTTTTGAACTGATATTTGCTGGAACAACGGAAGTATGCATTGAAGTCTAAAACTTGCAAGGCTTATACCTTGTTTATATGACACTTTAAAGCCACTTTTAAGTGTGTCATCATAAAACACATTTTTAATGCAAATCAAAAATTTTAAATCGCATTTAGTGAGCGTATAAACACAATCCACTACGTTAGCAAGTTTACGACCGGCTGTCGCGCTTTTTGTTTCTAAAATAGAGTTGTCAATTGAAATAATATAATAACAAAAAATGTAATAAAGTATTTTTTTAGAATGAAAATTTAATTATATCGCACGTATTAAGTTATTTATTTGTTAATCATAATTATGCTTTGTTTAAACTTATATTTTTATTGTAAAATTTAATTCGCTGCTAAGACCTGCTCACCTTTTTTTTCTTATATTGATAAATAAAAATGAAGTAGACAACTCTGTATGATTAACAAATGTTTTAGTTTGATAGCTTGTTTTGTAAAACTTATTAAAAGTGTTTCAATGCGATAAACTTTTTTCAGTGCGCATAAGCCATTAAGTACATTAGAAGTGAGCCTCAATGGAACCAGTTTATTCGAAACCATTTTTAGTGTCGTATAAACATGGTATTATTAGACTTGCTGTAGTCAACATATCAGGTAGCGCGACGTAATACAATAACACGACAACAACGAAAACAACGAAAACACAAGACGCAAGGAGTCATACACACTAATTACATATCAATAAAGACGCACGCGCCTGCGCAGTCGGCGGCTCAGGCTTGCCATTGTGGTTCAAATGCTTGCTGTTGTTTATAAATATTTTTTGGTATTTTTTTTTTGTTTTCTAAATATTTTTGCGAACAGTGCGGAGTGTTGTTGTTTTAACATTTTAACAGCTAATTGAACATTTCGTAAAACTAACAACAACAACTCACTATATTCTTGATTTGTTGTTGCTTGTCCACTTATTTGTTTGTTTGCTTACTTGTGTATTTACTTAATACTCGTTGTTTTCGCCAAATATTTTGCTGTTGATTTTTTGGCGCATACGCGCCCGCATGCTGCGAAATTGGGTTAATTGTCATCAAAACCGTGCATGATGGCAGGTTTTGTTTATGGATTCGGCGGGGAGAGACGTGCCGATTTAATTTAACAGCATTGCAATTTTGACACATGGACGCGAATGTGAGACAGTCCGGCACATATTTCAATGCAACATATGATTGCAATATTATTTGTGTTGTTGTTGTAGCTGTTGCTTTGTTTTGCATTGAAATTTCAAAAAAGTCCTCTCTTTCTGGCCTAAATTGCATTCAAACAAAGCACTGAGTTTTGAGTGTAGATTATGTGACTCACAACGAACTTTGAATCTTCGTTTTGTTGTTTTTACAATTTGCAGCGCATTTGCAGTGCATTTTAGTGTTTGTACTGAATTATAGAATTTTTTTATAATAGAACAATCACGTTTCTAAAACGTATCAATCATAGCAAAACATTCTCAAGACGGCTTTGCTTTTTCAAAGATCTCACACACACACATGATTGCTTCATACGTATTGTGTGCGTTCGTATCTATGCATACAATAAAAATTGTTTTTATTTTCACACTCTTATATAGACTTCATGCCTCAAAGTGAGTAATCGCCTTGCAGGAAGTATTTTGCAATTCAGAAAATAAAAGCAAGACAGCACAATGCGATCGCATTTAGTCAAAATAATTTCTTCAATTTTTTGCATGATTCATGCATGGACTTGCACATTTGTCTACATATTAACTGGAAATACAAAAACAAAAAAAGAAAATACAATATTTCAAATTTTATAGATAAAATATTTATGTAAAATTTGTGGAATTATCGGTTTGCATAATTCTATGCTTTCATGCGTGATTCATGTGCTCGCTGGCGGTGTCAAAGTTGTTACAAAATATTACTCAAGCCATTAATTTGCAATATTTATTTTTTATTTTTTTTAAATTTTTATCTTTGCTCTATAAAATTTTGACGTTTAAGTAATGTCTGTTTTCATACCTTTTCCCATAAGACTCCTACTAAGTAATAATATCGTCAAAACCAAGAGCCTCATTCAAAAGACAAACCACGAGGAAACGAGACATCGCGGTCTGAAGAATCTCTCTAAATCAAAACTTAGTAACATCATCTATATTCTCAACCGC
>JXPL01091793.1:412-13405 GCA_001015235.1 Sphyracephala brevicornis | reverse complement strand
CTTGGTTTAAATCTTCTGAAAGTGGAGGACATGAAGCGTTTTTAATGAATGTCTTTTCATATACAGGGGATGTATGTGCAGGGAATGATTATTTGTGGAAAATAATTCTATATTTTTATACCATGAAATTACTTATTGTGATAAATATAGTTTATTCTCAAGCAGATAAAGGGCAAATTTTTGAGTATATTGATTAAAATAATTTCAAAGCACCCAGACAGTTAANAATGAGCGAAAAAAGATTAAAGGATTAATATGGATGATGTTTTATATATGATTGTACCTGTTAGTAATTTCAATAAATGTGAAAAGTTTATATTCATTTCCAACATCGCAGATTTAATCTTAAATTAAGTCTATGTTTGTTTTATTCAATTCAATTTTATTGACAATATAATGTTCATCTTATTTCTAATTTATCTTAAGAGCTAAGAGTTCGGGACCTTGTCCTATTCTACTTTGATATGAACTTTCTTACTCGTAATTTTTAATATACAAATACTTATCATTACAAGACAAGGAAAAATTTTTATAAAAAATATATAAACCCATATCTAACTTATATCTAAGCTAACTATAGGATGGTTGATCGTCGTGACGACTTTTGTCAGGAATATATTTCAGGTTTATTCCATCAAACACATAAATTCTAGAAATAATCGACCCGATCTCAAGCACAGAAGTGGTACTTAAGAAGAACCTAGTATCAGGGAACAATCGCCTGTCAAATTTCGAATTTCGATACCGCAACTCAGTCAGTCTTTCAATTTTATCCTAAACCAGTTGTAAGCCAACATGTATATGAAGGCGTTCTGTTAAATAATGACAGGGCAGTTAAAAAATAATTTTTAAGATCTTATTCTGAGTGATTTGCAGCGGGCTAAAATATTACCATTTTGTTGGAGATGTTAATATTGGATGACCTATTTATGAAGGGATATGATATTCGTATTATAATATTCACTTTACCGATAATGAATGCTGCGTGGTTAGTTAAGAATAGGGTATATTACCTAGCATTCATTTCAGCATTGTCAAATCGGACACAACATTAGGGGACAAAACACAGATTCCGTTTCCTAGTTATATATATCGCTTGAGTCTTCTCACTATTAACCCAAATCTTCCACTATGTGAAGTAAGATTTTAGTATCAATGATGCATTCTGCAGGTTGTTCATTATATCATCTGCGAATTCAGCAGAGCAAAGAATTGCAATATCGTCTGTAAATAATGACGTTGTACAATACTCAAATTGGGGAAGATCGTATGTATACAAGTATAAATTGTACAGAATTAGTGAGAGACATGAGTCCTGTTGGTAATCAGACGGGGCACTGAAAGTTACGGAACAATCCGAACCAATGTGTACTTTAAAAGTACTAAGAGAGAGAAAACAAGCTTTAAGAATTATTAATCGGATAATTTTGAATAATAACTGAATCGAATGCAGCCTAAACATCCAGGAGTACCATTCCAGTTTATTTTTGGTTAGCTAAGTTAAAATTGACTAAATTCTTTATTCTCACTAATGGCTGTATTGTATTGGGTTGACTACGAAAGCCAAATTGTTGGAAAGGTATTTTATTATTAGTTTCAATAAAATATGTTAATTTTTCTTAATTACTTTTTGAGAATTTTGCTAATGGATGACAATAGGCTTATAGGTCGATATGCAGAAGGAGAATCAGGTAGTTTATTTGGCTTCTTAAATGGAATAACCATAGACTCTTTAAACTTAATATCGTTAGGTATTTTATTCCTTTACACATTTTTTATTAATACTGTTTAGACCTGGTGGCTTTTTTGGTTTTAACTTTTGAATAATGTAAGAAATTTGAGAAATATTTCTTGAAGTATGGTTCGACCAGTTAAAAGTAGATGACTGAAACGATTAAGGGGTGTTATTAACTTGGAATATAGTTTCAGGATCTCCGAGATTAGTTCACATTGCATGATTTGAAGCAAACGTTTAAGCAATTGTTGTATATTGAATATTATTCTGTTTTAGAATCGGAATATTACTGCTATATTTTCTTAAAATTTTCGTTAGGTCCCTAATTGGGGAAGAACCATTTTTTAAAGTAGAGAGAAGGTGATCACATGATTTTTTTGTCTTATGGTAACCACATGTAATATATCCAATAATAGGTGCAATCTTTGCTTTAGCTCATTAATAATTAAACGATGTCATGTGTCCATAATAAACCCAGTGACTGACCAAGTGAGTAAGACGTCGATAGTTGTACCATCCGGCTCCTTACCGATATAACAAAGTTATATATAAATACACTTCCCACGGTTGCAATATTACATTATCTTTAATTTAATTATGTACATTTTTTTTTAATTTAATACAAATTTCTTTTTACTTTTCTAGTTAGAAACAGAATAGTTCCATGGTTAATAACTCTTTTATTAGTGTCAATTAAATCAAATATATACTCGTACTTAAAATGATTCAATACGAATTCATTGCAAGGAGCTTTTTTTCTTGCTCACCATAAGTAACATTAGAAAATACTTTTTGGTTTGTAAATGAATTGAATTTCTGTAATTCAAGCAAACAGATTGGAATGCTCAATTTTATAAGCAAACAATTTATGTCCGAGAACACAATTCCACCAACTCACAACTAAAACATTGAAAGTATAAATTATAAGAATTGAATTGTAATGCAGATACATATATACTTATATATATACGCGCAATTGTGTTTAGGAATATAGCGCGAATAAGGACGTTTTTGTGCACTCATACTCATTCACGAACGTAGCTTTAAAATGTTGATTGATACTTAGACTAACTGAGTTTCATTCATTATATTACATCGTTAGCCAGGAACGTGTACTGCATAAATTTCCTTCGTGCTGTAAACATCATTCATATTTTCATTATTATTTTTGACATTTTTAACAGAAAAAATTTGTAACTAAAAAATCAGGAACGCGAAAACAAAAGCTGATACTGGAACGTTTGTTTACTTCATAGGCCAAGAATGAAGCAAGGATTCATAAAAATACAATTAAAGGACGTCTTGCTTTCTACTGGCAAAAAAAAATTAAGTATATGGCGAATATATGCAGTCATTCCCTGTTAACAACCAGCACAATCAGCAAACAAAATGGAAAAATTGAAGAGAATGCTTGTCGCTTCACTTCAGTTCATCTAAATAGAAGATTTCTTTAATCTTTATTCCCTTCCCCATTATTTTTTCAAATTCTTTTTGGTTTCTAATATATTTTGGATTTTCAATTAATTTTAACGAACTGAATATTTGTATGATTTACTTTTCCATTCCTTGCATAGCAAAAACAGCAGTTTACAGTAATTTAGATTTTCCTTTACGGCATTAAATTTAAAGAGAAATTAACGAAAGCTTGGGGCGGAATGGGATACGATGGGATAGGAGTAGCTTGAATGAAGATAAGATGGCTAAGTCAACTGTTGAGGTATGCTATAGCTACCAATATAGAGTAACTGCTAGTTTCTTTTAGAATGATTTTAGGGTGATTTCCATGTATTTCAGAGTAATACATACAACATATGTGAAAAAGTTTAGATTTTATTATTTTACAAATTTCATGAGAGGAGTACTAGACTTAAGTTCTGCAGTTCTGTAGCACCAAAATGGGATATCAAGTGTTAAGGTCGTTTTTACTTATAGTATATCAACTCACTGAAGCTGATTTATTTCTTTAATATGTTTAGTTTGATTTGCGTTCCGTTCATATTAATGAACTAAACTTGTGTAATTTATTTTTCAAAACACTAAATTTGATGTTTCAAATAAATAACTGCATAGTCTGAAAGAAAGTGATTTTTTTTGTATTTTTACAGCAAAAATCACCAAACCGAAAGCTATAATATTTAGAATTAATACTCATTTTAGAAGTTAATTTATATAGAAAGAATTTATTTCGAATTGGTTAAAATTGTATCTCAATTATTTTCACCATTTACTCGTACATCTCGATATTCGTTGCCATTCATGCCATTCATGATAACCTACACTGGAACTATTATTATTAAAAACAATTTCTAAAAGGAATAACTGGAAAGCACAGCTGAATTGAAATTTTATGCTGAAACCATATTTTTCTTTGGAAAACAATCTCTTTAAAAATTTCAGAAATGATATATTTATTTTTATTTTTTCGTGTTATATATCTGCAGCATCTCAAAGTTTAAACGTAAAAATGGCATTTTTTATTACAATATTGGTTCGTAGAAATTTTTATGTAGAAATATTAAAGTGAATATTTCTTAGAAAAACGGTGCTTTAATGTTTTGTTCTTTGAAATATATTTAAATAATTGACGAATTCAAGTGTTAGTGTTAAAAATTTATATTTCGCCTTGATGTAACACACTTAGTCTGCCTTCCTTATTGTAACTTCGTTCTAAGATGATATAAAGATGTGATAAGTGAAAAATAAAATATATGTAATAAAATGAAATAAATATTATGGTTTTAATGTTAAAGGAAATACTTGATGTGATAAAACGTGCAGACAANAAAATAAAATATATGTAATAAAATGAAATAAATATTATGGTTTTAATGTTAAAGGAAATACTTGATGTGATAAAACGTAGCACGAATAAAACCCATTCAATAAAATATATTAAAACGGCAGGACGATGATGATGATGTTCAGACTTTGATGACAGGAACGTCATACTCATCGCCTTTCCAACTCAGTTTATACAGTTCATACACACAACCAAACAAACACAAATTTGATACATACACATATAAAACAACGGATAACCATCAGAGCTACCCTTTTCTATTACTGGAGGAAAAGCCCTATCACTCCATCATTACTGCGTCGTAACAACTATCGCAAAACATTGACAACATTGCAAATATTCGAAAACTCCTAAAGAGCTGCATCCTAAACATTTTATCGTTATAGCAGTGAAAGGACGTAACAAGACAAGGCGTAACACGACGGAGCGCGCCGCTGCAAGACTAGAGTCGTTGCAAGAGTTAACGCTACCAAGCAATTGTATGTCGTTTTGATTTAATGAAGGAAATTGTAAAGAAAAAACTGAAATAAAATAACAAAGATTTACAAAATGAAATACGATTAAAAAACTCGACTAAAAATTGTTAAGGACGACCGAGTTTGGTTCATTTGTTATTCAGTAAGACAATACGAAAAATCCTCATGAGCTGTACTCTTCGTAGGTGTTCGAATTGGTTTCATTACTATGCTGCAATTTTTATATAAGTGCATTATGTGCAGGAAAAAAAAAAAAAAACCAAAAAAGGAGGTAAAGCTTGAAAACTAATCAGCGAAAAGCATTTCACTGTTTGCATTGTGTAATGCATTTTATAGAAAATAGCAGATTGCTAACTATATGTTCAAAAAGAATCCTGTGTATCAAATCTATGATTCTGACGTACTCGTATGTGTAATGAGTGTGTAAAGCAGCTTACAATGCTGTCAATGCCATTGACTATTTCGAATTTTAACGTTACGACTTAAAATTCTATTTTTCTCATCTGCAGGACGTTGAAAAACCGTTTTTTCGTTTTAGACAACTTTCTAATTTTTTTTTTAACTTTCGCCAATTGAGCGCAGGTGAACAGCATGCAGATCAATAGTCAAGAAAAAATTTTCATAATGGAAGCGATTTTAAAATGTAAAAAAGGTTTGATGTTTTCTGCATTAATCCGTTTAAAGCAAAACTGTGGTAAACTTTTACGATGCAACGGCAATGCAATCGTAGGTAATAATTGCGTTTCATTTGCTGTTTTGAGTCCGTATTGAAGAATTGTACCTATATTTCGTGTTACACTTTCATAAAGACCGTAAATTAACAGTTTTCAATTGGAAATGGATTTCCAAGTGTAATTTTTGTCATTTTCGAAAGCAATCTCTACAACTTACTAAATTTTGTGTTTAATCAATTTTATATCTATTCAAAAAAGTTATATTGATTACATAAAATTGATATAGTTTACTTGCCAGTGACCACAAAAAAAATTATCATATGAATGTCAAAATATAACTCAAGTTGAGTTTCCATATAAGTAGTTGAAAATAACTCATTATTTTTATTTCAGAATCAGTACAAATCACAATAATTAAAATATTTTGAAATTTTTTACAAAAATTTAAATAACCTGGGTGAGAGAATAACACCGAAACAACTCATCATGTTTTAATCAGATGGCTTAAATGAGAATATTGACACATTTCACATGGATTTCACAAGAACTTTACATCAATTACAGCAATTTTGTATATCATATTCCAGAACCTGAGCGAAGAGAGGATTTGTGCCTGAATCATGAAGATTTAAATCATCCAAAACTAAAATGAACACTATATCTCTATCAAATGCGTGCATGAAAAAACAACACATTTTTTATTGTTTAGTTNAATGAACACTATATCTCTATCAAATGCGTGCACGAAAAAACAACACATTTTTCGAAGAAAAGATATTGTTTAGTTTAATCAAAACACAATTATATGATGTGGATTCAGGCTGAATAGGCCCACATTTATTTTTGCTGATATAAAAGATGGTTGGAAGTTATATCCTTCTACCGGACCACTTAAACAAAATATTCCACTGTACTAAAAAAATCTTTAAAATATGGCTACTGACTGATGTTGATATAGAAAATCTGTGTTTTTTTTTGAGTAAATTACGTATTCTTTAGTAATTGAAAGACCATTAAGAAGGGTTGTGAGAACTTTTCTCGCAGTAGAGCCAAACATTGGTTGTGTTTTGCAGCATGTGAAGATAGTTGTCTTATTGAAACCCTATGTTCTTCAGATGGAAATCTCTGAGCTATACAAAAAATTTTGGACATTTGTACCTTACTAATTGCTAATTCCAGAAAGGCAATTTGTGCGCATGCAGCGCTGTTCTGAAGCAATTGAAAGTTTGGAAAAACCCATTAATGGCATTTATGGTTTCGTATCCAGCAGTAGAGAATCAGAGTTCACTGTCTGTTGTTCAAATAAGAAAACGGCGATGAGTGGCCAAGTGGGTCTTAGAGCACATATTTCTCACAGCCGCAATATTAAAAAAAAAATGTTATTTCACTCATGCACAGATCCTGACTTATCTAAAGCACTTTCATTTTGATCAAATTAAATTTATTTTTTCAGGATTGTATGCTTTGTGGGTCTATTACGACAACCTTGTTCTTAATAAGTGTAGCTTAAAATCTGCATAATCGTAATTTTTGTAATTATTTTAATGCGTGCCATCTAGGACTATCTATTTTCAAGTATTCAAGTACATATATAGATTTTACTCTTTGCGTATTTATTGCTTTAAAATATTTAAAGTAATTTATTATTTTATTAAAATGTGACATAAAAATAAAAAAGGAATCAAATTGCATGAAAATTTAGTATTTCAAGCGGATTAATGAGCTGCAACTTAATGCGTCATGAATCTAAATATTCCTTCAAAGGCTTTTGCATAAAATGTACATCTTAATCCGCTTAACATATTTCTCTGTAAGACTTTTGTTGCTGTTTTAACTAAACGTTTCTTTATGATCTATGCTGCATATTTTAAGAACAATTTTTGAAATAATTTAAATCAAAATGGTGCAGCACTTTTGTACTTTGCCGCATGCTGTTCCCTCTGTTAATTTGCAATTATACTGAAGGCAGATAATACAAAATTCAGGGAGAAAGAAAGGAAACGAAACACAACGCAACAAGAGCTCGAGAAACAAGAAAAATAACAAAAACAAACACCAAACACCAAAAGATAGAACCTCAAAAGTCAAACTTGTTTGCAGGAAAATGGTGGAAATAAAATTTTATGCATCATAAAATTTTATCATTGTTTCAGAACCTTTACTTAGTGTTACTTGCGTTGTCCTGTTTGTCGACTGCTGACTACTTTAGTGCTGGCTGCCTGGAAGTGAAAGCTTGCTTGTTAGGAGCGTCGACTGACTCTGGCACCTCAATATTATGCATTTTCAAGCACGATTGTATCTAACAGCGGCATAGAGTAGCAGAAATGTGTGGTTCGCTGAAAAAATTTTTTTATTCATTTGAGACTTAAGAGATATATCACTCTAAACTATGATATGTTAATTAAAAAAGTTACTTTGAACTTTTGCGCTGTTGTTGAGGCCACCAACTGTTGATGATGTTTTTATTTTTGGCTGTTTTATTTTACGAAGTATTTTTATTTATATACGAGTATTTATTTTGCAATAAAATTCTCAGGAGTTATGCTAGTTCAAAGCTCAATTTAATAAAATTCAATAAAAATAATGTTTCACTTACCGATACAGGCGATGGGTATAATCAGCAAGAGCAGCATGTACAACAAAAAATTATCAATGATTTTAAACATTTCTCCTCGCTTAATATTTTCATGTAAGTAAGCGTAGTCTTGTCGTTCGCATTTCTTGCCAGCTTTTCGATTTCTGATTTTCTTCATTGGTAACATGCTTAAAATGGAACTTCGAAAATACATCTCATTTGACGTAATTATTTCCGCTAAATGTTATCTTTTCGGATGCGCTTCTGAAATATTAGTTTTTTAATGTTTTCTAATGAAACATTACTAAAGTAGAAGATTCTGTAAGATGTGAAATTTATGTTGAAAAATTAGTTTAAAAATTAATAATTTATTTAATATCAAAAAGTATGCTAAAATACTATTTATAAAACATTATTGCTTGGAGTGAGAATTATATTTTACTTATATATATCTATGTAATTTTATGTAATTATATCTATCTTATTATATTAAAAGAACGATCTAAAATTTGTGAATACTGAGATCAAAAATAAATCATACGTTTATGACTAAGAATATAATGTATTTTATAATATAACATCATAAACGATGGAATTGGAAATTGAGCGTTCAAATGAGTAGTCTTCATGTAAATATAAAGTAATATATAATGTTACTGTTATTTAAAGTTTCTCCTACTGCAATCATTTCTGTAACAATTTTTCATCTTATTACATTTCAAGTTCAATTAATTTGCAAATTGAGTTCGCCAAAAAAAATTCGTTTGGAAAACTCAAAGCAATAAAGTACTTTCTATGTGTACGATTAAAGTACGACCTCTGCTATTAATATATTTCACAATTCCTAAAACATCTTTCTACAATTTAAAAATCTTATAACATTTTTTTTTACTTTCCTTAGTTGTTTATATAATATTTTATGCAATGGCTTTTATATTATTGGAAGTCATTATTCATAAATTAAGGTGCCCATGAAGTCTCCTATTCCTGTCTCCACGTTTTCATCGGCCTCTTACAATATTTTGATTTTCGCGTTTTCTAAGAAGTTGCAGGAGGTCATACGTCTAGCATATTTTTCTTACCAAACATTCATAAACAAGAAGAAAAGCAAGTGCATAATCGTGCACTTTTCTTAATGTTACTAAAGTAACACTACGTGCTTTCGCAGTCATACAGGTAAGGTAAACCCATATTTTATCAGTGCTTCTGCACAAGTTTTTTTCGTGTACCGTATTTAAAAACTCCTGAGCAATTCAATAATTGTGGTAATTCAATGATTCGAAATATATGATGCCAACTGTTTTAGGTTTAAAACATATTTGAACTTATATACAATAAGCTAACATCTCTTTATTTTTATCAGTAGTAATATCAAAATATCTATAGCTAAAATTTTTTATTTATTTAGTATTTGGAAATATACAATGTATTTTTATAAAAATATAAACGAAATTTCTCAAAGATTTTAATCATCTTATTGTGTTTCTTCGTCCTCGCTTTCGAAGACATTTCCAAGTTTATTTTGTTTAATGGCTTCATTTATTAAATATTTTTGAAAATATTCATTTCTCTCGTATTGACTATTTTCCTCCTTTTGCATGTTTTGCACTTTGTCTTCACTTTTATCATTTTGCTCATTTTCTTGGACTTGCCCATTCTGCTTATTTTCCTCATTTCGTTCTCTTTCTTCAATTTGGCGTCGTGTTGCCACGATTTTCCAAATAATATAGTAATCCATCATTTTTCTCATAAAAGAAGTAATTGCTTCCTTCTTTTTTTCATCGACCTTAAGCATGGCGGTACTTGCGTCTTCGTAGCCACTTCGCGCCATGCTCATAGCCTGTTCATGGTGTTTCTGATCATAATATTTAAAGATGGAATAGTTAAGGATTAGAGAAAACTGGTCTTCATGTATGGTAGTCATCTGCAATGTCAATTCTTTGGCAACACTGTAGGCCGCTTCAGTTTTTTCTATAGCATCTCCACGAAACTCAGTCGATTCGTGGTCCACAAGTAAGTTGAAAAAATCTCCAATTGTCTTGTAGCAAATCATTTTAATCTCAACATCATCTATCTCTGGAATAATGTTCTTATGCATTATTGCTGCATATTCGTGACAATACGCACGTAGTTCATCTTCGATTTTCTTAATAAACTTTCGGGTTTCGGCTGCATACTTGAAATCTCCGTTATTACGTTGTTGTTTTTCGATATCTACAAGTGTCATCTTAGAGACACGACGATTGTTCAAAACATATATATAGGCTTTATTTAATAATTCCAGCTCAGGTGTAGTCAGTTTCCCATCTTCTTGAACGTACTTCTTTACATATACGATCATGTCATTGTGTCGCTCGGCGAGACTAGCTAATTCAACTTGGTATAGTAGCTTTTGACGATCATTCATTTTGTGATTTATGGAGGTAGTGTTGTATGCAATTTCTTTTCCAGCGGGAGTCTTAAAAGAGAACTTGTAGGAAATTTGTAAATAATATCGAAAATATATAGATTATATTGACGTTTACTGGTTAATATATTTTATTTGAGTTCATATTTTGAATTCATTTTTTTTTTTTAAAAAAATATAATTTCATGGCTTACTTTCGTATCACTCACCAGCCGAAAAGACCGACTGCCTTGCTAAATTGTTTCGTTTGTCTGACAAATGGAGTTAAAATTTTGATAGGCTTTATTTTCAAAACCTAATAAGCATAAGCATATATTGATAAATAAATTATTAACTTACGCAAATCTGGATGATAAAGCGCACGGAGGAGCTGCATCGTGATGAAATCGCAACTAAATATCATCTGATGGCGTACTGAGAATCATTTAAAAGCTGAGTGTATTAAAATCAACAATGAATCTAAAAATGAAGTGATCGGTATTTTCCTCAAAAGTCTTGACCCGTATAAAAATACCGAGCACCAACTTTGGAAACCGTCCAAATATTTAAAGCGTCCCATTAAACGTAATATCGCCATTAAAATAGATAATGGTGAATAGTGTAGAAGCGAAAAAACCAAAACAGAAGACTTTGCTTAACATTTGTCTGTAACTTTCAGACCAAATTCGTCGAACTCAACTGCGGCGAGCTGGAAATATTCGACTTTATAGACGTGGCATGCCAAATGGACTTGCCGGTACGTTCAGTCACCTTGGCTCTTGACCTCTTTATAGAAGTACTAGCACTAACAAGCATAAGCATGAACTTTAAACTGACTTTGGTTGACTTGGTTGCCTTTCATATGAAAACTCCACGAAAGATCTACGGTGTTTTTGTGAAAACAATGTTTACTGAATCCTGAGCTGTGACAGATGCCACCAGAAGGCACAATAAGGCATGTAAAGATGGAAAAGCGCTCCAGCTTAGAAGAACCAATTACGGGATAACCAAGCAGCACTTAGAGTTCCAACCAGTGCCAGTGCTTATAACAGAGATATAAGTAGTTATATGTAGTTATACGTAAATGTAACCAGCTAATTTGTGTTAGAGCAATAGCTATGGTGGTGCTCTGCTTGAGCTAGTTCATGTTTTTAAGAATATCATTAGTCTAAATCATTTCAGATATTCAACCGAATTGGTTAAAATGAGCTTGGGACATTCATATCCCTTGCACTTTACATACAAATTTATTAAAATTAAAGGAAATGAAATTTTATATTTTGTAAATGAAGAAGCTGTGTTGAAAAAATTCGGCAATTGAATTGCTTAGAGGCTGCTCAACATATCACAAATTTAATGTTTTGGTTCAGTTCAGAATCGACATTGTTCATTGTAATTTGGCTTTAAATAGCAAAGAACAGCAAAAGTAATATTCCGACAAAGTTTGGCCACATTTTATTGATTGAAAGCTAAGCAGACTAAACAAAATTGCTGTAGTTTGAAATGCTTAACACATTTCACGATGTATTACGCAAATGGAAAGGAAGAGAATACAACCGTAAAACATCAAGATAATGATAAAAGGAATGAAAATTTCAACTGAGATACACTCATACCAAAATAAATATATTTGGTTTTAGCAGTGCTGAAATAAATTATTTAACAAGAAATACAAAATTTAATCAAATTGTATATAAGAAGGGTTTCGGTTATTCGTTCGCGTAATGCTCCTATCATAAAAATTCAACGACAGCGAAAAAATTGCGCCATAAATCTACATATTTTAAGCATGTTATATGTTACTTTTACTCATTTTTGCTGTTATTAGAATTCCGCTGAGATTTGCTTTTTGATACCAAATGCACCAAATGGTTTGGCATTTTTTTCGAAATTTTCATGCCTTTTTTCAGTTAAAAGCAAAAAGATGTTATGTAAAGTGTAAAAAATTAATAATACGAAGTTGTGTTCGAAATGATGAACAGAAAAATAAACCAAAACTTACGCAGAACATAAGCATACTCAGTAATAATGTGGATAAGTGCATACGCGAACTCACATACAGCGGTCAAAAAAAGTATTCGTCATTAACTGAATTCTTAGGAAATCCTGCTACAACGGCAAAACGGAACGAAAAAATATGAAACAAATAATTGAACTTTCAGCAGATAACATATTTTTTTTAATTTTTATTATTTTTAAAGCAAGAAATTTGATACAAAATAACAAAAAATCAATTCTATTGCGAAACAGCTAAAAATAGGGCAAAAAAAGTATTTGTCATTTATGCAACACTTCTATGCAGCACTTCAATTTTGGCAAAAATAAAACGGGGAAATCCCGTTTTTTT
>JXPL01091456.1:0-10891 GCA_001015235.1 Sphyracephala brevicornis | reverse complement strand
TTTCAGGTGGAGGTTTCGGCGTATTAAACAGAACCATGTCAATGAAAGTTATCAAAATCGATGGGGCACACGATGCGGAATAGGGTGCTTAAATAATAATTATATATAATTAGCGTAAAACTTAACTAAATTTTTATGGAGTACTTACGTGGATTAGTTGCAGCATAACGATTCCACTTTATGAACATCAACAACACCATGTAGAAGAAGAGCAACACCAAAAATACCATTTGTGGAATGAATTCGTATACTAAAGAAAGTCGATTCTTGAAATAGGTGTGGTTGTGCCAGCTCATAATAACACCAAAAATCATATGGATAACGCCGAATATAATGGAGATTTTCATTTTGTATGCATTCTGGAATATTATTTTGTTTGCGCCTGCAACTTGCCAAACGGGATCCATACCGAATGGATACGGAGTGCCCGTATAATCATTGGTTTCGGGATTCAACTGCAAGTATTTATTACTTGCAACAGTAGATCTGTTATAATGTACCTCCCAATGTGATCCAAATATATTTAAGGATTTCGAAAATATGTCGTTATAAATAAGACCTGTGTACATTGAAAAAACGCCCATCAGGAAAATAATATAGCGACCGCCAAAGAATATATTCCAAATTTCATTATCCGTCTTCTGTGCTGCCAAACCCTTCTCCTTGCGTATCATCCAAAGACCAAATAGTGCCATGATAGCACCGTGACCCAAATCACCAAACATTACGGCAAACAGAAAAGGAAATGTTATTATGGTATACGGCGCAGGATTCATCTCACGATATGTGGCAACGCCGTATGCATCTATAAGCGCTTGAAATGCTTTCGTAAACTTATTCGTGCGATTATAGGTTGGGGGATTCTCAAATGTTTGCATGCGATTTAAAATCGGTGGTACAGCCGAACCAGATCGTTCTGTACCACGGCGCAAGGCTAACTGAATTGTCTCAATATCAAGCACAGGCACCCAACACTCAGCTATCAAACATTTCTGAGTGACATCCAAATTGAATAGGTTTAAAGTGTGGTAAATGGCCTTGATCTTACGCACTTTGACAAACCAGTTCTTCAAGTTTTTAGCAGCTGCTACCAAAACACGATGCCGGTGATCCTGAGTTTGCCCAAGAACGGTATTTAGATCCTCGATGCGTGTCATAACACCCATGGCCATTTCTCGGCGATCAGCCGGTGCTTCGGGACAAGGATAAAGGGTGGCACGAAAGCCTTCACAAATTTTCTTTACTCGCGTTTTTAGTTGATCACCTTGGAAAAAGATGATGAAGACCGACTTGTACACTTGATCGCCCTAAGAAAACAATATTGAAATTACTGTGAAATTACAATATACAAACTTTTCCAACATACGTTTGCAGGATCCTCCAAAGGTGATTCAATCATTGCTTGGCGCAAAAATACGTTACCACGACAAGCTCGCCACAACATGCGCTCAAAAGCTGGCAGTTTTTCACGAAGTATCACACCCGCAACAAAACTATATACCGAAAAATTTATTGGCGTTATGTTTTTGTTTTTGTTTCTTTTTATTTTTAATTCATATCTTATCATGCATAAGATGTTATTTACAAAACAATGGATAAACGTAAACTAAACTCAAATTAAAGCTTCAATGAAAACACTAAATGGAATATGTATAAGCATTTCATTTGGAGTTAGCAACTCCAATTTGTACGGTCAGGCAGATCTTTGAAACTCTAATTCAGCGAAAATATTGAAAAGCTTTGCAAGTGGGTGATTATATGAATTTGATGAATGCGCAACATTTAAAGAAAAATAATTGTAAAAATGATATACATCGATTTTTTTTTAAATACCAACCATGGCAAATATTCTTCACGATCATGAGATTTTTCCATATAACTATTAGTTGCGTACGAAAAGGAAATACAGAATTAAATATATTTTTTATTTTTTCGATCATTGAAAATCATAAATTTATTGCTAATATATAGCTATATGAATATTCGATAGTTTTGTGGAATTTTTCGTTAGAATTACAAACCATAAAAAAGTTGAATTGTTCTTTAAAATTCTGTTTTATACACGTATAACTGAAAGAAACAACGTTTTCTTATATATTTTACAATATTAATTAATTATTTAATAGGAATGTGAAAGTGAAATCTTAACTTTGCAATACGAGCCTGCGTTGCCTGCGATTGCTCGTATGCTGTATAAGCTGCCTGCCCAAGTTTACTTTCCAAACTAAAATGGAATACTCTTCAGTGAGATTATACGGTCTTTTGAATTTAAAAAATTATTAATATTATGCCATAAATTTACCAATATACAATTTTTTAATACTACGAGAACAATAGTTCATAAAGAAGATAATGATGGTTGGGCAGATAATTAGTGGATTGTTAGCCAAAACCCCACATAATGTTAGCTTAATATTATTTATTATTTTTGGAATATATATATATATATATAGAACAGTGTAACATATCTTCTTTCTGAAGAATATAAAAATAATCATAATTAGATTATTAAAGTTAGTTAGATTAATATATCCATGCCAAATATCGAATAGTCAGTCTATAGCACCTAACGTATTTAGCAGCAATAAATTTATGTTTTTAAGTTAATTCTAAGAATAAAAATGTTATGGAACCTTGAAGCCAAAACTAGCATAACTTGCAGTTTTTCAAAAATACGTACCCAAGTTGAACTGGTCCCATAGAGTGGCCAGTTCGAACTTCGTCCGTAATTAGTGCACGAGTCATCGATTCGGTGGTTATATTTAGACCGCCCTCTTGCTATAAATTTCAAAAAATATTTATTTTTTATTACTTTTATTCACTTTGTCTTTTGTTTTTACACTTTTTGTGTTTAGTATGTTAGGACTACACTGATTTGAGTTTGATAGAAGGTACATTAGTATCAACAAATATCCAATTTGAATAACGCGGAAAAGTAAATGTGCTTAAACCAAAACTATTTTTGTTGCATTCCTCAAGTGCAATAAAAAATATTTTTATACAAATTTGAGCAAATAATTCTATATCCACCACCATACGAGCAACTGTTTCTGTAGTTTTCCAATAGTTATACTTTCACCATTTTTGTAAAACAAATTATTTCAAATAATATGCTTAAGCTTATGTTTGGACAAAAAATATGTGCATTCAGAAGTTAAAATCATTTCAATGTAATGCGAAACTTCATATATATTTATTAAATTAAAATTAACCATAAGAACTGTATGCTTACACCTGAGATTTAAAGATTGCAGCGCGTTTATTGAAAGATAATGAATAATGATGCGTTCAAGACGACACGAACCTCTGTGGGATTAACTGAACGAAAGACGAGCACAAATTTATGATACAGAGCGAGTATAACAATTATGAGCAGTACAAAACACAAACGAAAAAAATTATAATTAAAATAATTTAAAAGAAAAACAATTTATGCATATGTTGTATATGAATTCAATGTGACAAATGTATAATAAGTCATTCGAATGTTTAATTTGGCGTTTGAGTTTAGTTTAGTTTTAAGGTAGCAACTTAGATGTGTGATGCATATTTACCCAAGTTTCAAATTCTGGCCCGGTTGGCTGGCACGTACACCTTCTTCACCTAACAGTTGAGCTTGTTCGTCCTCATTTTGGTTCTCGGCCATCTGCAGGTAGCGTCGTTTTTTACGAGTGTAATAAGAAGTTGTATTGTAACTTATTGTTGGCACCGCCTGGCAACACAACCGAAAATATTGCGGGAGTGGAAATGGAGTTGGCATTGGATATTGGGATTATTGTGGACGTTTGATTGGAAAAGGATGCAGGCATTGAATCGAAATGATATCAATTTCAAACCGAAAGTAACGAAAATAAAAAATTACAAAATAAAAAACGTTGCAATATAAAAACAATTTAAAAAAATATAAGTAAGCAACTTGAGTTTCGCAATGTTGAATAAAAACTGCTAATGGCGAACATAATTTTAAAAAACCAAACAAAAAGTATGTTTAACGATGAATATATGGAATAGATCATACTGTTAAATCAGATAGAAATGAGAAAATTCTATTTAAAAATCCATTGATCTAAAATTTTATCGAGAAGCTTTTAGAGAAGTTAAAAGAGCAGCGAACTACCAGTTGATAAGATATTTAAAACAATTAATTTTCGTTTCTGGAATATACATACATATGTAGAATTAGTTTGTTAGTTTATGTGCTTAAAAGCGGAAATAAGTAATATTCTGTAATTTTATGACCACAGTTACACATTACAATTGGCTTAATGTATGTATATCAAGTTAGTAATTATGATACTACAATTAAAATAACTAATTACTTAACTCTGAAAATAAACAGAATAAATTTGCCGAAAAAAGAAACTTCATTTAAATTAACTGTGCAACAATACAAAGATAGCAGTCAATGACGATTTTCCACTGACAGGCATATGCAAGCATAGATATACGCCTTTTATATGAAAAATTATACAGAAATGCAACTTGGACAGTTGAAAAACATGACTACAGCTTCTATTTGATAATCAACAGAGTTTATTTTATTTAAAATATGTACAGCAATAAAATAATATGTAAAGACTAGAGCAAACGCAAACATTAATTCACTACAAATTAAAATTTATTGTAAAAATAAAAAAGAAAGAGAATTTGAAATAGAAAAAGTAGCATATGATTATTTGATAAAAAAAATAAGATCTTTTATCTACCAATAAAAATAGGTGTAAGTAATACCTATTCAATATCATTTTGAATAAAAGAATAATGCACATATTAATTGTAATTCAACTAACTTAAAATGAATTTTGCTTTTGTGGTTGGTTGGTGGTTTAAGATTTTTAAATGTACTATTATTATCTTCTTAGATATGTTGTTTGCAAAATATAAACTAAATTAAAAAAAAATGTGCTTAAAAATTTAAAACTTACTTATATAATTAAACAAAGTATAATAATTAATTAAATTAATTTGTAGACATTTTACAAAATTCAGTTGTGTTGTCAAAAGGTTAGATACAATGTTAGATAATATATAAGCTTAATATCTATATTAGATGACAATCATGTTTTAATACGCTCATAACGAAATCTACAAGCGCTTCTAGTAATATTTTAAAATTTTAATATTTTAAATTAGAAATAGATATAAACGTTGTAAAAAAAGTTATGCGTGTATTTCATAACGATAAATTCATGCTTTTGGTGTTATGTAAGCATATAAGTAAATGAACATAGCAATCAAAAAATGCACGCATGCACGCACTTTAATAATCACAAAACTAAGTTTAGTTGTTCCAATTATGCCCTAAAAAGACATAGATTTGGCTAAAACCATATAAAACTTGCTTATATATGAAAAATATTTCATAACTCCTCTTTTATTAGGTTTGGTTAGTTAGTTTTTTGTTTTAGATCATAGAATCCGTAACATCTTAAGTTATTAGTGCCGTGCTATATGCTAGTTACATTAACACTCCCTGAACCAATGTCAATTCGTTAGAATTTGAAGATGCACTTCAATGCATTGAATTTAAAATGTATATGCGAATAGAATTTCAACTCACCTCGTCAAAAAATACTTGCGTTTTACGCAGTATATGCTTCAATTCGGTTAATTCCAAAAAATTACGCTTCAAAGCTTCAGCGTTCTGATTTACCTCACGTAATTCATTTTCCAATTTTTCAAATGTAGCCTTTAATAATTAAAAAACAATTTTTAGTACATATACACATTTGTTATTTGATTCAAAAACTTGCCTCAAGATCAATCATTTCCCTTGGTTGAGGCGCTTCAGGGCTCTCGCCTGTATCCAGCATTGGTATGCCATCTTTCTTAATTTCTTTTTCAAGATAACGCAGTTTACGTTCCATTTCATCACAGCGGCGTACTTCATTAACAAACTTACGTTGAAATGCATTTACATCTGGATTGAGCTGGAAGGTAATTAATACATTTTGATAAACAATATGAACTGCTATTTTGATACTACTTACATCTCTAAACTGTACCAATCCTAATTCGCCTAACTCTGAAACGCAAGCATAGGCTGCTTCACTCTGCAAAAAGAGCTGACAAAGTGTCATTTCCTCACTGCGAAACAACGATCCCATGGTGAATTTCAGGAAACGGGTTATGCAGTAACTAAAGATTTATTTAGGCAATAATATCACAAAAGTCTTTGTTTTGTAGTGTAAATATCTGTAAATAAAAAGTTTATATTCAAAAAATTCTTAGAAAATAAATTTAGTAGTAATGATTAGATGCACTAACATAGTTGAAATATGCATATTAATACATTAATTTTTAAAGTTTATTTTACAATATTTCTTGGTCAAATGTATTTTAAGCAGATATAAATGACTTTATGTTTCGAAATTTAATGNTAATGATTAGATGCACTAACATAGTTGAAATACGCACATTAATACATTAATTTTAAAACTGAATTTACAATATTTCCTGGTCAAATGTATTTTTAGCAAATATAAATGACTTTATGTTTCGAAATTTAATATTGTTTTAATAACCTTTATAAATACATTTACCTAATAACTAATTTAATCAATATATCAATCAATTGAACATTAGTTGGCCGAAAAACAATTGCTAAATTGTATTTATTTGGAAAGTTATTTTAATTTTTGTTTTTTTCGTTTATAATCTTACAAATGACTCATATGATATACATACGTTTATATTAAGTGCAATATAACACGAATTTTGTGGTATGATTTAATATCAAAACACTTTTTCAAAGTATACAAAATTTGAATCAATAATTTCAATCTTTTATCAATTCATGTATTACGAGCTCATTGATTATAAAATTATTCAATTGAGATTTTCTATACCAATCGACCTCTTACTTGAACCAAAATTTAAAAAGAGGAGGGTGATAAGTTGACAGCACTGCATAATGTATTTATTGATAGTTATAATATACAATATTATTCTATGAATCGAATTTATTGCTATTATTTCAAGATATCTATGGATAAAAATTAATAAACTATAATATCACGTACAAAGTGCTTTTTAGATGCGTGTCGCCTACTGCAATAAACAAAGAAATCTTCATATGTGTAAACACATTTTAATTGAAAAAAAAGCCGTCATAAAAAATGAACTTTGAAATAATATATATTGCAAATATAAAAAAAATTATTGTGTACTTTTATTTTTAAGTTTATGCTTTAAAAAATAAATTTAGGAAAAATATGTTGGAAAAATCAATAAAATCGATTTGATGAAAATTTACAAAAAAAACTGCAAGTTTTGAAGTAAATTCGTAAATATTTTACACTTATTTTAAAAATTCAACTTTAAACTTTTTATATCTGAACATTTATGTGAACATTGAATTTTCATATTTCGAATTCACTTTGCAAATTAAATTTTTAAGAACTACTTACATCCAACGACACGACCACACAAAAATGAAGAGATTGATACTGATATTAGAAAATAAGGCATTGCCACCTTTAAACATTTTTATTCCCCAACAATATTTCAATAGATGAGTCACATATGCTATATATTTTTATAAAGGTGACGTTGAAGTGTTACTTTGACCGCCCACTCACTAACAAAGTCATCACAAGAGAATATAATATTTGCATACATACATATATATACTAAACTTTATTTTTTGAACAATTAGCTTACAAAATTTTTAGTGCCAACCCAAAGTAGTTTAAGCAGTTCTTATATTTGAATCCCTTAGAACTATATATATAAAAGATTGTTATATAGTCAGCATATTGGAAAATTAGCAATACATCAAGCTCCAGGTTCGTAGTATACGCTATGGTTGCTAATAACACTTTATACAAATATTAACAAATTGAATATTTTAGAAATTTTTTTTTTCTGCACACTACTTTTCTGAAAAGGGTTTTGTTGATATTACAAAAATATCAATTCCTTTTATTAACTTTTGGTACTTTGGAACTTGTAGATAATGTGATCGAATATAACTGAAAGTAAAGCATATAAGACCATATACCTGGAGTCTTATAATTCAATATGGTTTATGATCAGGTTCAGTAAATTAAAGCTAGGTTGAATTGAAACAAAATATTTTAAATGATTTTAATAAATATTTTACTTTATTAAAAAGAATTAAAAAAACTCAATTGCTTAAATCAGACTTCAATATATGTCTTATAANAGCGGTTCACTATATTGGGATCTTATATAATAATTCATTGAGTATATATTTTAATCATAAAAATTTGTGGTTATAAATATTAAGTATTTATTTCTATATTTAAAATTGAAATTGATATCAGTATTGCAACAAAATTTAATGAAAATCCATTTCTTTCAATAAAATAGTATAAAATTCAAACTTAAAACAAAATTACAACATGGAAAAATGTAAACTTAACTTCACTCTTTTGGTAGTCATATCTTTTCATTCAATTTCATATTCAACAATAGTTATAAACAGTCTATATAATATAAAACATTTATTTATGCAATTCCTATATATTGTATTTTCAGTTTTTTTTTCTCCAATTTAATAAGTAAAAACTTTTCATATATTTACTACTGAGAAGACTTCCGTGGCTATTTACATATTCTTACTAATATCCTTAATTCACATATTTCCACTCTTTCCCTACATTTTCTACAATCTGCACTCCTAAATTTCCATGTAAAATTTTGGTGTCTTAAATTCCCCCCTAGACTACCCCTTAATGTAAAAGTGTATATTTATTTGTTATTGTTTATGCGTTTTGGCATTTTGTTACGCTTACCTAATATTTTCATTAGCTGTTTCGACATAAAATACGGTTTTTCAGGAGAACCATCATTTCGTTCACAATCCTCCAGGAAGCACAAAAATAATGTATCCACTGCCATAGAATATACTCCGAAAAAGACGCTCGTTATTATAAAAGCAGCTATCACAACAATAGTAACGGGGACGGCATTATGATGCAGTTGTATAATGGCTGGATTATTCACAAGAAAATAGTATGTACCTGTGCCTGCTGCACCAGTCAGTAAAACTTTCGACAATAAAAAGAGAAAATCTGTAACTTTATCCAGAGTTACTACACGTAAAAAATTTCGCATAATTAGATTAAAAGCATCCCTTGCACTTGTACAAAAATTTTCACCATGTATTGCACACATTATATAAGCGTTTCTGTTTAAGAATCTTATAAATGATTCCAGTAACCAAAAGAAACATTTCATACAACAAAGAACCGCGCGGGTAAATGCGTTATCATATTTTTTCAATTTGGCATCAATATACTCTAATATGATACGTATAATGCGGCATATTGCTAGAATTAGCGAGCCAAATGCTAAAGTTCCAATATGATAAAATATGGTTTGGCGGAAGGCGCGCGTAAGTGTGAAATATGGCACGTCTTTTTTCTTCAAAGTCCAATACCATGTTGCAAAAGTCGTAGCGAGTACCATATCGCTAAATGCTGCAATGAAGAATATTATCCAGAAAAATCCAAAAACATTGTAGGCTATAAACCAATTAACGAGTAAAGTGTGCTCTATTTTCACGAAACTGCAACTGGTTTTTACGCATTGAGATCGTTGAAATTGTTGGAAAATTCCTCCATTTGATGATTTTTCAATGTAACAGTGCTGGTCGAAAATAGTTGGATCGCATTTATCGCCTACTTTATAGGTTATTGCCGGACCTTTACAGACACAATTTTCGCCTTCAGCACTCTGTAAGGAATCCAGTTGACGTATCATACGAAAGGAAGGCTAAAATATATTAACAATATTTTAATACTCATTTAAAACATATGAAAGTAATATGCATACCTCTCCAATGGAGCCCAAGTACAATCCCACAGCTATAGCAAATGCAATGGATGTTATTATGAGTATCCAGGATAGTATGGGAAAGAAAACGGTTGATATAACGCTAGAGACGGCTTTACTGCCTTCTTTAATAAGAGCAATGGCGATGCTAATACGATTGCGTAAGACAATCAGTAACATTAATGTTACAAAAAGGCATAAACCTATTAAGATTGACAAATATAACCATGTATCTGAGTCCTCCAAAATGTTTTTAACAGCAGAGTTAAGATTAAGAGAATGATTGGGCACAGTTGGTGTGTTTTTCCAAAAATTGTATTGGCGAATGCTAAAATATATTCCAACACCAAGTCCAACTATTACGCCAAATATAGATAACCAGACAATCGGTGTTGCTAGCCAGCGCATTAGTGCAATAAAAATTAATGAAGCTAAAAGTGTGCAAACTAATGAAAATAAAACTATTCTCCATGAAAATAGTATGTCCTCTACAATCTCTTCTCCAATCTGCTGAGCATCATGCGTGGTATCTTTGTAAAAATGGGCAACAAGATTGCCCACCATTTTGGCTAAAGGAGTGTTCGTTTGCCGCATTTTTTCTTTTATTACAGTTTCACCTAACTGTGTTCTTCGACGACACTGCAATTCAGGTTCTTGTATTTGTTGTGGTCCCTGCAAGTTCAAATGATGCTGTTTAGTTTCTGGCATTGTAAAAGCCAAAGCTTGCAATTCGGGCTCAGAAAAAAATAAACCCTTCCTTTCTTTATTGTTTTCGACACTACCATTTAGAACAGCACGTCTTTGACGTTCGAATATAGTTGGAATATAATCACACATGTCTTTTGAAAATGTCCACATACAACGATTCCAAACTGGTTCACTTTTTATGTATCGGTCTGCACAACGTTTATCTGTAATTAGGCGCTGTATGTCATCTTTACTTCGTATATTTTTTTTATCTTCATCTGTTAAGCATATTAGTAATCTTTTTAGCTCCTCCAGGGACAAGCTATTTTTCATACTGTTCCAAACAAATGTCTGACTGGGGCAACTCTCAACGCACACCTTAAAAATTTATGTATTACATTTA
>JXPL01091451.1:282-11208 GCA_001015235.1 Sphyracephala brevicornis | reverse complement strand
GCAAAGTTTAAATTTTAAACAAGCAGCATTAAGCAATCACATGTAAACGTAGTATTATATAAGGTTAAACTTTATATTATATACTATAAATTATTATCTAAACTTATGAAATTCATAGATATGTAAGAAAACATAATTATTAGAAATCTGGCCACTCTGATAGCTAAATTTATTTCACAAACATAATATATTGTCAACGATTTACAAAAAATTATATTAGTAGGAAAGCTAAGTGAAGAAATATGGCAGATTCAGAGGTTAACTTATATTTTTTTAAATATTAATTTACATATGTAATATAGTGTTTTGTAGTTATCATTGGCTTTGAAAGATTTACCGAATAGAGTTCTTAAAGTTCCCGTTGATGAAAGGCAATTGTTGTTTCAAAACGTGTCTGCAGTTTTAACCAATCCCGGTAAATAAAAAAGCGTGCTTTCTTACAATTTATGTTTTTAATTTATATCTCGCAGGGATTAACTCGACAATTGTAAGAGGGATTTGTAAAGTTATTGGTACAACATTAACAAAGTATAAGGATACAACATCACAACTGCTTGTTAGAAACTTAATAGTAGATCTCCTGAAAACTAAAATTGTACATGATGCTGCTGTTGAGCATTTAGTTTCCGTTTTTAAAGTTTTGGTTACCAAAGAACTTATTAACGCTCCTCCACAAAAAGCGTCAAAGGCCGCTGTTATTGCATTGGGATGGACAGTTTTGGTAATAAAACACTCCAACCCAGAATCAAATGTTTTAAAATCGGAGTTATTGCGGTTGCTGGCATATCAATCCATTTTATATCAGACAACGCTATTAGCGTCCAACGTTCGCATTCATGCAACGGCAGAAAAAATACTTTTCGAGTTATGGCAAAATGATGAAATTTTCAATAATTGCTTTGAAAACATGATTCAAAAAGAACCTTCAAGTAATGTTGTTGTGATTTTGATGTTACAGCTTCAATTTAAAGAACGCAAAAAGGACACGTCTTTATTAGAGTTACACAAAATAAAACTTATTGATTATTTCGTTAAAAGTATGATAGTAACAAAAGTAAAGCCTCATTGCAATTATATAACTGCATGCCGTCCACTTTTAAAAACCATAACTAAAGACGAATTTGAAAACAACATATTACCTCATTTGCAAAGATCAATGCTACGAAGTCCTGAACTCATTTTGCAGGCAGTTGGACTAATTGTTCTGGAAATTCATTTAGATTTCAGTCCATACGCAGCGCAATTTGGAAAAGTATTAATACAAAATTTATATTCCAAAGATGAAATTGCTCGAAGTGAGTCCGTGGATTCATTAAAGCAGCTTGCATTAAAATGTTCTAAAGAGGATACAATCGAAGCTTTATTGAAAATGATTTTTTCAATTTTGAATGGTAGCGATGGCAAAATCACTGTTGCGGAATATCGTATGAATTTGTTGCAGGTAAATATGCATTTTATCGAAAAATCATATAACCTTAGTAAATTAAAAGAAGAAATTTAAAATGCAGTACATATAGACTTTCATGCTCACATTCTCAGGTTTCCTTATCGTGTAATATAAAAAATTATTGAATTGAAGTGCAAAACTTTTCATCTAACAAATAATGAAATTAAGGAGAACAAAAATTATTTTATTTAGAATTATAGAAAAAGCAATATTAATATTTCACTAGAGATTCTTGCATTTTTGCAAACATTAATAGTTTTGTCAAATAGTCAATAGTTTTATCTAAACTACTGAAGTTTCTTAGGGAATTCTTTTATAACTTTGTCAATATTTAAATTGCTTGATTCTGCATTTTATAAGTATTGAATTGATTTGCTTAAAATATTTATATTAATAATATATATAAATAACATAAGTTTTTTAATTGACACAACTAAAAATGTTATTTTAACTTTCTAGGGTGCTGGTAACTTAAGTTTCAATTCTATTCCATCGGATAATATCACATCTATTATGCAGCAAGTTGTTGAATTATTTTCAAAAGCATTGACAACTGAAATTCAAGAAAAAGTTATATGTCACGCACTGGAAATGTTCAGTTTATGGTCCATTAAATTTTCTGGTGAACTACCTAAAACTATTACCGATATATTTCAAAAAGGATTGGATCTGAAAACTACTACTCAACCTGTCCGTCTTGGGTATTTACAATGGCTGCTAGCTGCTCTTCAAAATACAAATTTAAATAGTAATGTAAACTTTACTCCGATTTTGTTAACAATTTTTGAGAAAGCAGTTCATAATTCTACCCAAGTTTCTATTCTTTGTGAAGCTACATGCGCCATCTGTATCATATTGATAACAGAAAAGCAAACTAGTGACGCAAGTCTCAATAATTTCTTTAATATCATATTGGATTTAAATAAGCAAATATTTTTTGCTGAACGTTTTGTCTTAGCGGCACCTGCTGATACTCTGTGCTACATAACTTTACTGGCAGAAAGACTCTTGAACGAATATCATCATAAGCTGAAAGGTCCAACAGATCTTATTTTCAAAGCTTTTGTACATAGCCTCACTTCACCTTCTAGCAAAGTTAGGAACTTTGCAAATGCGTTAATTCCAAAATTGATAAAAGGTGGCAATGGCGTCACATTTGCTAAAAAAATTCTGGTAGAACTAGAGAGTTACATTAATGTTGTGAAAATTAATTACGATGGCGATATAACCACCGATGATAATTCAACGCCATCTTATGCTTTAGTTGAGACAATTGAAAGACTTTGTGAATTTGACGACTTGTCTTGTACTGATGCGCAGAATCTCGCATTACATTCACTTATTGTTTGTCATCATCCTGCAATAATAAACAATGAGCCACAAATGTGGGAAAATAATTTAAAATTCCAATTCAATTTGGATCCAAAAATTTTCATATCACTGAATTTTAAACAAATCACAGATATTCTAATCAACAACTTTAAAATAACAAAAACGTACGAAAATGCTATAGGAACGGTAGTACGTCTGAGTCCTGACGTTATGTTGCCTATTCTTATATCAAAAATAAGTTTAGATCTTAACGATCCTGAGATGATAAATGTAACTGATGATGAATATTTTACTTACCTGACACCCGAAGGAGAATTATATGATAAAAGTGTCATACCTAACAGCGAGGATTTATACTCAATAGTGGGGCTTAAGAGGGAAAACAAAGTCTATAGTTATAAAGAACAAATTGAAGAACTTCAACTACGCCGAGAAATAGAAGAAAAACGTCGCAAAGAAGGTAAAGCTAAACCTCCACAGCTGACACCAAAGCAACAAGAAGCAATAAAAAATCAGACAGAAAAAGAAAAGCATATAAAAAACCGACTTAACTCTTTGAATAATAAATTAACTTCTCTTATTGCTATGCTAGAAGCAGCATGTTTTGGTAATGCAAAGCAAGTTTCTATTCATTTTGCGGAATTATTAAATGTAATACTTAAGGTCTTAAAATCGCCTCTAGCAGCTGAACCAATTTCAAAGTTATATTTTTTTCTTCGCAAAACATGCTTTAATGATGACAAAGAGGAGTTAGGTTTTAAACTTGCTGTTACTACGATTAGACTGGCGAAACCACATTGTGATTTAAATAATGAGTGGCTTACTAAAGATATAAATGAAGCCACAATTGATACTTTATTAAGTCTTTACAAGTGTACATTGGGAAAAATCCAAGAACATACTCAGAACAAAGTCGATTTTGCCTTGGAAGCGCCGGCTTTTGTTTTTGCTTTTGAGTTTTTAAAACGTTCTTTAATTTTAAATTCCATTACTAGTAATGAAGAATATCTGCTAATAGGTATTCAAATAATTGAATTTCATGCACAAATTAAAGGAGACACCATATCTGGTGAAATATCTGATTATAGGCATCCAAAGTATATGCCACGTTTAGATATGATTAATTTACTTCTTCTAATAATAACAAATCATCGTACTAGGGTGCAAACAAATGCTGTTGGGGCACTCTTGGAAGTTTCAAAGACAAGTTCTGGAGAAGATTTTTGTGCAATGGCCGGAAATAAAGAAATAGAATTATTGCTGGAAGCATTACAAAGCAATTTAGAAGCAATTAGAGACGTAGCTTTACGCGCTCTGAAAATTATATCTAATGCTCTGCGTTCTGAGAAAAATGTAAACGATAAAATATCTAGATATATAATTTGTCGATTATGGATTGCAAAATTTGATACTTCTGAAGAAAATCGTACTCTTGCAAATGAAGTTTGGAAATTAGCTGAACTAGAATCTCCTGAAGCAGAGGAATTACTTAGTGATGTTATTCATCCTGTACATTCTATTCAAAAAGCCGCATCATCATCNTGTTATTCATCCTGTACATTCTATTCAAAAAGCCGCATCATCATCATTAGTTCCACTGCTATCACAGGACATAGGCTTAGTAAAGCGTATTTTAAAGAGATTGTTGTCTATTTATAATGATAAACTAACAATGATTCCACCAAAATTAGACCAGTTCGATAGAGAGATTGAGTCTGCAATCGATCAGTGGGAACCACGTAGAGGAGTTGCAATCGCAATTTCACAAATCGCTCAATATTTCTCGGTAGAAGATGTTAATCATATTATGCAGTTTATGGTCTCACAAGGCCTTGGTGATCGTGAAGAAATCGTTCACAAGGAAATGCTTGCTGCTGCGCTCACAATTGTGGACTTACACGGAAAAGAAACTATATTCAATTTACTTCCAGTGTTTGAAGACTTTTTGGATAAGGCACCAAAATCTCAAAGTTACGATAACATTCGTCAAGCAGTTGTCATATTGATGGGATCTCTTGCACGTCATTTAGAAATGGACGATAAACGTATAGAACCTATTGTTCGAAGACTCCTTTCTGCATTATCAACCCCATCGCAACAGGTTCAGGAAGCGGTTGCAAATTGCTTACCTCATCTAGTACCATCGATTAAAGATGAAGCACCCGCAATGATAAAGCGTTTGCTGCAATTATTAGCTAAATCCGATAAATATGGTGAAAGACGAGGAGCGGCATATGGCATAGCTGGTATTGTAAAGGGATTAGGTATTTTATCACTGAAACAGTTCGATGTAATGTCAAAGCTTACAATATATATTCAAGAAAAAAAGAATTATAAATCCCGAGAAGGAGCATTATTCGCTTTTGAAGTTCTCTGTACCACTCTTGGCCGGTTGTTTGAGCCATATATTGTGCACGTCTTACCTCATTTACTTCAATGTTTTGGCGATTCATCGCAATATGTAAGACAAGCAGCTGATGACACTGCCAAAGTTGTTATGGGCAAATTATCTAACCATGGTGTAAAACTTATCCTACCAGCTCTTCTTGACGCTCTAGATGAAGATTCATGGAGAACAAAGACAGCTTCAGTAGAATTGCTTGGCGCTATGGCTTTTTGCGCTCCAAAGCAACTTTCATCTTGTTTGCCTAGTATTGTCCCAAAATTAATAGAAGTACTTGGAGATTCCCACACTAAAGTTCAAGAAGCAGGTGCCGATGCTTTAAAAGTGATTGGTTCAGTAATAAAAAATCCAGAAATTCAAGCTATTGTTCCAGTGCTTTTAAAGGCATTGGAGGATCCGTCGAAAAATACTTCAATCTGTTTACATAGTCTTTTACAAACAAAGTTTGTTCATTTCATAGATGCTCCTTCATTAGCTTTGATAATGCCAGTGGTGCAACGGGCATTTATGGACAGATCAACTGAAACGAGGAAAATGGCTGCTCAAATCATTGGCAATATGTATTCGTTAACAGACCAAAAAGATTTAATGCCATATCTACCAAATATAACACCAGGTCTAAAAATGTCATTGCTTGATCCAGTTCCTGAAGTTAGAGCGGTATCCGCTCGTGCTCTAGGAGCAATGGTTCGTGGTATGGGCGAGTCATCTTTTGAAGATCTTTTACCGTGGTTAATGCAAACTTTGACATCAGAGTCCAGTAGTGTAGATCGAAGTGGAGCCGCGCAAGGATTATCTGAAGTTGTCGGTGGGCTAGGTGTTGAAAAGTTGCGTCAAATAATGCCCGAAATTATAACAACCGCAGAAAGAAATGATATTGCACCACATGTGAAAGATGGTTATATTATGATGTTTATTTATATGCCGGGAGCATTTCCACAAGATTTTACCCCTTACATTGGTCAAATAATCAATCCCATTTTGAAAGCATTAGCTGACGAAAATGAATATGTACGTGATACTGCACTTAAAGCTGGACAACGCATTGTCAATTTATATGCAGAAACAGCTGTTGCCTTGCTTTTGCCTGAACTTGAAAAAGGATTGTTTGATGATAACTGGAGAATTCGATTCAGTTCTGTGCAATTACTAGGAGATTTGCTATATAGAATATCTGGAGTTTCTGGAAAAATGACTACGGAAACAGCTAGCGAAGATGATAATTTTGGTACTGAACAATCCCACACTGCTATAATTAGATTTTTGGGTGATGAAAGACGAAATAGGGTGTTGTCTGGGCTTTATATGGGAAGAAGTGATGTCTCTCTTATGGTAAGACAAGCCGCTCTTCATGTTTGGAAAGTAGTGGTAACAAATACTCCTCGGACCTTGAGAGAAATATTGCCAACCCTTTTTGGATTATTACTTGGTTGCTTGGCTAGCACAAGCTATGATAAACGTCAAGTTGCCGCGAGGACTTTAGGTGATTTAGTTAGAAAACTTGGGGAGAGAGTTCTACCAGAAATAATACCAATATTGGAACGGGGCTTAAATTCAGAACAAGCAGATCAACGGCAGGGTGTATGTATCGGTCTATCAGAGATAATGGCATCTACTTCAAAAGAAATGGTTTTGACATTCGTTAATAGCTTGGTGCCTACAGTTCGCAAAGCTTTGTCCGATCCGTTACCAGAAGTAAGAGAAGCTGCAGCGAAAACATTTGAGTCACTTCATTCCACTGTTGGTTCGCGTGCGTTAGATGATATTTTGCCATCAATGTTAGAGGGACTTTCTGATCAAGATCCATCTGTAGCTGAAAATACACTTGATGGTCTTCGCCAAGTTGTGTTCATCAAGCCTAGAGTAGTATTGCCATATTTAGTTCCTCAATTAACAGCAGCCCCAGTTAATACAAAAGCACTATCAATTTTAGTTTCAGTGGCGGGCGAGGCCTTGACAAAGTATTTGCCAAAAATTTTATCAGCTCTTCTTCAAGCTCTGTCTAATGCACAAGGAACATGTAATGAACATCAAGAACTTCAATACTGTCAAACTGTCATTCTCTCAGTTACTGACGAAGTTGGCATAAGGACTATAATGGATACATTAATGACTTCTGCTAAATCTGAAAAATTAGCTACACGAAAATCAGCTGCAAGTTTACTTTCAGCATTCTGCACGCATTCTCCTGCAGACTATTCTCAGTATGTTCCACAACTGTTGCGATGTCTTCTACGTCTTATGGCAGATTTGGACAGAGATATACTCCAGAGATCTTGGGATGCTTTGAATGCTGTTGTAAAAGCTTTGGATTCATCACAACAAATCGCTCATGTAGCAGATGTTCGACAAGCAGTTCGATTTGCAGTAAGTGATCTTAAAGGAGCCGAATTGCCAGGTTTTTGTTTACCAAAAGGCATTACACCTTTGTTGCCAGTATTTCGTGAAGCAATACTGAACGGTCTACCAGAAGAGAAAGAAAATGCAGCACATGGTCTTGGTGAAATCATAGCCCTAACAAGTGCCCAATCATTGCAACCCTCAGTTGTGCATATCACTGGACCATTAATTCGTATATTAGGAGATCGCTTTAACGCCGGTGTTAAAGCTGCTGTTTTGGAGACTTTAGCGATATTGTTGAATAAAGTTGGTGTGATGTTGAAGCAATTTTTACCACAACTTCAAACAACCTTTCTGAAAGCATTACATGATCAAAATCGTGCAGTCAGAATGAAAGCTGGTAAAGCTTTATCTGAACTTGTTTCTATACATACGAGGGCCGATCCTTTATTTACTGAAATACATAATAGTCTTAAAAGTAATGAAGATTCCAATATTCGTGAGACAATGTTACAAGCTTTGAGAAGTTTAATAACGCCTGCAGGAGATAAAATGTCGGAGGCATTAAAGAAGCAAATATATTCAACACTGTTGTCAATGCTAGGACACCAAGAAGATGTAACACGAAATGCGGCTGGTGGTTGTTTGGGGGCTCTTTTAAAATATCTATCAAATGAGCAAATCGATGATATACTTAAAAACTATATCTTCATAGACGACAATGATGAAGGTCCATTAAAACACGGCCGAACAACTGTATTATTTGTGGCTTTGAAAGAAAGTCCTTCAACTATAATTCAACAAAATTATGTAGAGAAATTAATGAAAAGCATTTCAAATGCAGCTGTATCTGACAAAGTACCTATAGCTGCAAATGGTGTACGTGCAATAACCTACCTTATAGAATATAAATTAGCTAATGACGAGCTTCCTCCCTCCGCTGTTGTCGTTACATTTACACGCATTATAAATCACAATAGTAATGAAATTAAGCAGCTTGTAGCAAAATGTTGTAGTCATCTTGCTAACACATTGACTGTTGAGAAAATTGTTCCCGAGGTAATGAAGTATATAGTGCCAATGCTAGTTAACGGCACTAAAGAAAAAAACGGTTATGTCAAATCTAATTCCGAAATCGCACTGCTTTCAATATTGCGATTGCGTGAAGATGATGGCACGTACATAAAAGTTTGTCAAATTTTAGAGCCGGGCGCACGAGATTCATTGAGTGAAGTAGTGAGTAAAGTTTTGCGTAAAGCTGCAATTCAACCTGCTGGCAAGGAAGAAGAATTGGATGACACAATCCTAACATAATTATCCATTTTCATTAATACTTATATTTATAGTACTATAAATAAACTTTAATTTATAATATGTACATATGTGCAATTATGTGTATGTATTATAAATACAATAAAAATATGAAAATCTAGTCATAAGCATTTTTATTTAAATTTTGAACTATGTGAGTGAGCCATGATTCCTTCGGCAAAATTGATAGTAGAAAACGAAAAAATTGTCACTGATCTAGGTAAGCTTTTGTTTATTTAAAAAAAAAAACTTTTTATTATTTGTATTCCTATAAAGGCTAACGTAAATAATATTGTACTATATTAAATAAACATATTTTTCAAATTTTACTTATATATAATTTGAATTAAAATTTATGTAGAATATTCTATTGATTTTTTAACGTTTTTTTTTCATTTTATTTATTTATTTCGTATCAATTCACTAGAACCAAATTTTTCGTATAAAAGATTAATTAATAAATTGTTTGGGAGATGTGTCCCTTCCAGCTTAGATATAAAAATGAGTACAATGTTATACACTATATATTTATGAGCTAATATAATAAAGAAATTAAATTAAATTCAGGAACTTGGCATTACCTGAATTTCTTTGATATGAGTTACTGCCATATTCGACCAACCTGGACACGCATAATACAACATAGGAAAAAATATGCTTTTAATTATTAATATTTTGTTACTTTGACTAGGTAATGAATTAACATTTAATTTCTATATCTAAAAATATTTATACTCATGCATACGAACGAAACAGTGAACTGCATGCGATGACATTTTCGTGAGTTGCGGTATACTTGCAAAACGGCGGTGACGACGAATGTCCACAGGAGTATTTCATGAGGATGACCAAAAAAATTGTTTNAAAAAATATGCTTTTAATTATTAATATTTTGTTACTTTGACTAGGTAATGAATTAACATTTAATTTCTATATCTAAAAATATTTATACTCATGCATACGAACGAAACAGTGAACTGCATGCGATGACATTTTCGTGAGTTGCGGTATACTTGCAAAACGGCGGTGACGACGAATGTCCACAGGAGTATTTCATGAGGATGACCAAAAAAATTGTTTCACACAAAATTGTTGTTGCAATTAACATTGAAATTTTAACACCACGTTGGATGCGATAGTCATGAAATGCCACTGGTTGCATTTCACTGCTGCATACTTAAAGGTTCAAAAGTGCGGTGTACTCGTGCGGTTGTCTGGTACGAGTATTTATTATTTCTTGCTATTGCAAATTATCAGTATAATAACCTCTTACTTTTGACATTATTTTTGCATATTTTGTACAAATATATTGTCTCTCAAGAAACTGTTTACACAATGAAAATAAATTAAATTTTTCAACTTTCTTGCCAAAAAATACTAATTTTTATATACATATGTACAAAAATTTTTTTTTAACACATATTGTTATTTAAGGTATTTAGTAGTGGGCTTCACGAGTGCATGCAAATGACGTTTCAAGTCACTCGCTTTCTCAATGATGATTCACTCACTCTACACTCATTGCCGAATGTTATTATTTAGTCGGCTATAAACAAAGTGTGAATAGCATTTTATGGCATTATATCATCAAGGCATGAGAAAACAAGGTATTAGAGTTTTAAGGCAGCAGAGTATAGCATGATCGGAACATGTTGTCATCGAGTATCAAGTCAACATAGCATGAGATCGAGTAAACAGCATAAAGCAAGTCATTAGAGTGATCACAAAATCGTTTGTATGAAATTCTCAAGTTTATTCTCATTTACTATAAGAGTAGAATACTTTTTTTTTTGTTTTTATTTAGTTTTTTGTGTTTATTAGTTTTTTAGTTTTTATATTTTTACTGTTGTAAAAAATAAGTAATGTAAGAAATTAAATTAAAATTGTAAAAATATTAAATTACGTTATTTTTTATATGGATTTTTTATTTAGATTTATTGTTGTCATATTTTTTATGCAATAAATAAGTAACGAAATAAGTTAAATTGAAATTATAAAAATACTAAATAATGTTTCTAAAATAATATACTGAATTATGGGAGAATAATGAGAGTATTAGCACTAAGCAATCAAAACAAATTTATGTATGTAC
>JXPL01089862.1:4867-15249 GCA_001015235.1 Sphyracephala brevicornis | reverse complement strand
GGGCAATTTTTCATATTATAAAGCTGTATTCAAATAAAATCGTAAGTATAAAATTACATTAAAATTTTTAATATACTTTTCAATGATTATATGTCGTTGCAATGCGTCTTCAATCCCTTATTGAGTCTTCTAAATTTCGATAAGTGAAAAACTATTTTCTATGACTTCAATGGACTATTTTCAATTAAATGTATTTAAATAATAAAAATATTACTGAATAAAAAGATTTATTAAATAGAATTAATTTAATTTGATCAGATTGATTGGAACACTATGCTTCTGTGTATTATTAATACTAAGGGGTGACTTTGTCATCATTCCTAAGATTGGATAAAACCATATATATGAAATATGTCAAAGATGAAATTATTATTATTAAACCATATTCTGTACTTTTTAACAAACAACCGGTTAGTTAGTTGCTTTCGAATGTTATGAAAAGAATTGCTGCAATCGCATTCCGGACAACTGGCTAACGAACATGTATCTTACTGGAAAGGTTATTGTACTTGTATTCTGCGATAGTCATAATTAAAAAAAAAAGGACTCAAAATTTTATTTTTTTTTTGCGCCTCTCAATAATTCATACGATTAGTTGCTAGACTAACCGTTGAGAAACAAACTAATTTTATCCATGCGTCAAATAGTAATAGACGAGAATCAAGGAGATATAAGGACAGATCCCATACCTCCGCCCTCCACTTGTCTTTAGTGTGTCGCTACTACTTTCAGCTGCCTCAATCTAAATTAACATATTTTTTGTGTAAGTCAATCAATTGGTACCAACAATTTTGGAATTTTGATTAACCGCGTTGTTAAAAATAGTTTATATTATTTATTGATTCGTCTAACTTAACTGCGGATAAGCTGGAAGTATTCAACATTCTATGCGTCGCTTGCCAAATAGACCTGACGATTCGTTCGAAGTTGATGTAGAGATTAAACAAATTTACAATCAAAACTTCTGTTTATAACCACATCAACTGTCGAACAGTCAAGGCACTAACATAGATTAGCAGAAAATTATTGAATCTTTTTCCAACGACATCCTTAGAATAAAGCACTTCCCAATGTGGAAGTGCGCTGAGAAAATATTAGTGCCTAAGCCTAACAAACCATTTGCCGTCCGATTACTTTACTGGTAATTTTCTCTAAAATTTTCGACAGAATATTATTTGTTACCAGCTCCTTTATACTTTCTTCTTTATTCTATAATTTTATCTGGCATAGATATTTTTACGTGAAATGGTAAGATATACATTCCAAAAGTCATCAATTAAACAATCAAAATGAATTGACTCCTTGCACACAAATCATAGCTCAGCCTATTAAATAAAGTCAGAATATATAAAGCTATGATAAAGCCAATCTGGACACATGGGCTACAGTTATGGGGAACCTCTAGTAACTATGAATCAATTCATAGCGAATTAAAAATCCCATGTATTAAAGATCAATAGACATAGTGAAAGAAATCTCTATAGGCTTAGCAATATTCAAATGCTACTGCCATATGCTTACTGGACATCACCTTCGAAACTCAAAGACTTGTACTGGACCTGCGCTATAAAAAATAGTATTTTTAAACTGTAATGTTATTAAGTATGCATCGCTATAATACCTACCGCATAAATTAATTTTAATGTACTTTAGATTTTATATTTCCTGTACCAATGGGTTTAGCTATTACTGTTAATTATAAACTGATCTCATTGCTTGATATCTCTTGCTGATAGATTGATAGAAGTGGCAAAAAGCGTGTTTCCCTCTGCTGCCGGTAATTTTCAACCAATTTAGTTTATCTTTATATGTAGATAATTGCGGTACGAAGGTAATGGACAATTAAAAATTTTAAAAACCTTTGGAAAACCGCGAAAATTGGGAATTTTCAAAATACTAGAAAGGGCTATAAAGTGACATTTATGTGTTAAGTAGCAACACTATGGAATATACAATATANGTTTCCCTCTGCTGCCGGTAATTTTCAACCAATTTAGTTTATCTTTATATGTAGATAATTGCGGTACGAAGGTAATGGACAATTAAAAATTTTAAAAACCTTTGGAAAACCGCGAAAATTGGGAATTTTCAAAATACTAGAAAGGGCTATAAAGTGACATTTATGTGTTAAGTAGCAACACTATGGAATATACAATATACAATATATAATACAAGATTGTGAAATTAAACATACCAGAAATAAGGACTTTATCTCTTCTTTCAGCTAGTTTATATAGAGTTTCGTATAAATCGAAAGCATTAACGGATTGTACAAAATCCTAAGTAGTGAACACTCAATTAATTTATTTATTAGTGTGTTGATTTAGAAAAGTAAACTATCAACGGCTACTGCAGGACTTCACTTGATTTAACGTTAGTTATTATTCGTTATTAAAGTATTTTCATAAAAGCTTTTCTTGAGTACTAATGCCTTTTGTGGGTCTAGAAGTATATCTTTGCAATGGAATTATTACTCCATTAAAAACGAGAAAAAAGTATATACACTTAAGTAAAAGTATAAACGTAAAGTCAAAAGTTAACCAAGAATTATATTAAACACCTTATTTTTATATATGTACCACTGAGATCGGTTTATGATTGATAGGTCTTTCGTATCCTTAAAGTATGCTTTTTTTTTATAAAAGCAATAATTGTGGACTCATTGTAAAATTTCACTATAAAATCAATAAAATATCAGGGATCGAGAATAAGCACAAAATTTCAATGTAAAAAGCAAAAACAAAATTTGGGACCGAAAAGTAGTTTTCATCAACGGTTTGCGATCAACTACGTTTCACCGCCACCGCAGTTTCTGCGGAATATCGCACGTCACAGAAATGTGATTGCATACTGATCTCTGATGTACGAGTATGTTTATAGACATAGTTGTTAGACATACCTATTCCTAGTTTTTATATCTTTTCCCCTTTTAATAAGTCTCGATTATAACTCTTTAACTAATGCAGTATCTGAAGTGAACCATTAGAAAGATTTCCTTTATTCAAGCCTGCCAGGAAAACCATTCAAAGTATTAAAATCTGTACAACCAACATGACAGAAACTAAATATTTTTTAAATAAATTTAAACAATTGTATTATATTTCAAGAAACAATTAATTTAGCTACATAATTTTGATTTAATCCTGCAATTATAGCTGAAAAAATAAAAAAAAAATGAAATCAGCAATTAAGTACAAAATATCTGTTAACCCTTTGTAAATCTTACCAATGTCAACCTTTGTACTGAAACAAAAATCATAATCAATATGTAAATGAAAATAATAAAAAATATTTGAAGGAAATTTTATTTTAAAACAACTTTTATCAAAATTTAAAGTGAATATTTGCTTAATATTTTATTTCGTATTTCAGTGCAACTAAATGATAAATTACAGATATTACGACTGAAATTCTTTGTTATAAATATTAGACGAATCTTAAAAAATCATCAACTTAATCGCAATTTTTGACTTTTAAAAGATAATTTATAAATAAATCACAGAAATCTAATATTTTTGGTAAAACACAAACTTTGATTTTTGTTTATAGTTTTAAACAATTGTTGGGCATTGTGTTAAATGTTAAAAGGATTTAAATATCGTCTGCTTGAAACAATTCTTCAAAACATTCTCTTATTTATATACTCATATACGAGTATACTCGTACATAAGTACATACGTATATGTAAATATACATGTACTATGATGCATCTTGTTTGTTTTGCTGTTTGATATTTATTTGTTTGGTTTCTTAACTTCATGTAAATAAAATAATTGTTTCAAATAGTTTTTTATTTTCGATTTGTTGTTTTAATTTGCAACTACGTACTCGTATGTGTAGAGTCGAACGATATATTTGGTTTACCAAGTTTTGCTTTATTATTTTTATTAATTAATGAAATTTGAAATAAATTCATTGTAAACTCTTTTGTATATTTAACAATTTATTAACTATGCGACTATGAATTTAAGATACTTTTTGAATGTGAATATTTCGAGAGTTAAAAAAGGGTCGCCAAAGGGTTATTTTCTTGGAATAAGTGATATTATCTAAAGATTTTGACTTTACTATGGGTTTTGTAAAACAATTCAATTTATTGAACACATAAGTATGTACATATGTATATGGCTGTTCTTCAAAACTAAGGCAGTAAAATTTGTGCAACCAATTGCTTTTTATGACTTTTATGCAGTTGTATGAACCCTGGAAGATACAAACTAGCATTACTAATTCTTATTAGCTAAGTTGTGTGCATCAGGATTTGCGTTTACACTGCATTAAAATCACAAACTCATAGTCCTGCTGCGCGAATACCTGTAGATCGCAGTTATTTCTAGGAAAATCACCTAAACGTCAATTGCTCTCAAAAGAAGATGCAGCCTTGCAGCTGTACCTGCGGCGTTGGCCGCTAATTTATTTTTATGACATTCTTGCAACACACATCCCTAAACATCCTAGTATTCGCATTTTTCAATGATTTACAAGCGACACACACACACACGGCCACAGATAGCGAAGTCATGTTGTCACGTCCTTGCTATTGAACTATATATGAAGTCAAAAATTTTGGAGCAATTTTCTATTCAAAAAGGAATGAGTTATTTATGTTGCTGTTTTGTTGATTTTTTTTCATTTCATTTCATGTTATTGCATTTTATTTTATTGCATTTACTGTAAAAAATAGGATGCAGGTATACGCTTCCTTCCTTCGTGAGCAATGAACGGATATTGACTATTTTAAATGTTGTTTTTTCAATTATTGTGATTTTCCTGCCAATTTTTTTTTTCCAATAAATGAAATTATGCAGAAATATAAATATAATAAAATACATATACAAACGTTTTATATAAAAAAAGCATTTTGATTAGATTTATAACAAGATTTAATAATTTTTTTTGTTATTAATTTACATTAGAAATAAACATGAAACCATTCAAATTTGATTGACATATTATATTTAGTCATACTATAATATTTTAATTGTGATTAATTACGTTAATATCTGTTTAATTTTTTAATTGTAAGTGAATGTAGTAGTGAAGAATGTTAAGTGAATTTATTTTGAAGAAAATAGATCTGAATTTGTGGTATATGTATACAGAACCGCACAAACGAATTCAGGCGTCCAGGCTAACGCTGTATTTTGCCGCCTTTTGGAATTTTATTACGCAATATCTCTACATAAAGAATAGATTCCTTTGAGGACTTGCTAAAATGTCACCTTTAAGAAAGACGTTCGGGTCAGTCTCAGTGCCACGATTTTTCCTAATTCAACATTTTTAAAATCCATATTCTAATGCATAACAAAATAAAATTTGGATTAAAAATTACAATTAATACTAGAGGATGCTAGATCTATGTATCCTTTATCCTTTATCCATATATTCATATGATTGCCGATATATTACATTCACTTGAAGTTTTAAAATTTTAATGCTACCGAAATCATGGAGTATTGACTCCATTTGCATTGGGTAATGCAACTAGTTATAGATAGTTAAGACTTTGAACAGAAAAGTTTGTTTTACTATGTTTTGGTCCATAGTAACCTACAATAGGGCAATAAACAGTTGAAAAAGTAATTTTATATTTCTGAAAAGAATTCTGAATACGAATTAAATTAATATATTTGTGTATTCGAAAGAATTTCAAGCGAACGTTTCGAAGTATATGAAATATTGCATTTTAGTAGCACAGTTTTTAGTCACTTCAAATTTTTATTTAATCAATCGATGTTTCAATTATTTTAATTAATTTTTATTTGTTTATTTTCAAAATGACGAATACTTATTTTAAACGAAATTTTCATAGAAGCGTGTTATATTTTGTATTATTATAGAAAACTGATTTTCGGAAAATTTGTATTGATTTTAAACGTTCGCTTCATTTATAAAATATGTTTTGTCATTGGAAATGTTACGAAATATATGTACATATACATATTTAAATTAAAATTATTTAAAATTCTCTACTGTTCATAATTTTCTGTTTGTTTTGAATTGAAAATAATCGGTCGTCTATAAGCACGAAAAGTCTACTTTTTTACTTAGTTTCAAGCCCAAATACAAGTATACTTAAGTCCAAAGATTTGAGAACAGTTAAGTCGAATCGTAGTATTTAATTCCCTTTTTGTGTGTTTAGCTGAAACGAAAAATAAATAAATATTAATAAATGGTTCAATAAAGGAAAGTAGTTCAGATTACATGCTTTAAATATTTTAGCAAAATCGAAAACCCGTAATCGAAAGGCTGTATATTTACTGTTGTGAAGTAACAATATTTCCGAATTTTTTAATAGATTGAATAACCCAAATTATTTTCGCATTATATTATTGTTATGATAATATAATAACAAAAATATTTTTAAGTCTTGCAAAAATAATAAAAAATTGTAATCCAGGATTCCGGATTCCTTGCTAAGAATAATTTGCAATATAATGCGTTTTGTGATAAAAACTAGTGAAATCTTACTTTTTCCCTTGCGAAAAACATTCAACTTTAAACACTTAATTTTTTTTCGCTGGTGTTTATTTAGGTTTTTTTCGCGTCATTTTTGAATCAGTTCTTTTTACATACATACATAGAGTATGTATGTATATGTACATTTGAACATATATGTATATATTGACCGCCTAAATGAAGGGCATTTTCTTGGTCCCAAGGAACAACATAACAATAAGTAAGAAATAATTTTACTGTGTAGTTTGCACTCGTATTATGTATGCAGTTTACATCTGTAGTACTTTAGAAATGTATCTATCCATATAAAGATATTTATTTTTTTGTTCTTGTAAACTCCAGTATAGCAGTAGAAGTCTCTTTATAGCACTACCATTGAGTACTGAATAAGAATATTGGGGACCTACTATTTATAGAAGACTCCAAATGACAATATTAGAGAGTTTATTTGGCAATTATTAATCTTGCTAGCATTGCCAGTGCTAGGCAAGCTATGACGTGTTAGTTCAATACACTAACCACTGAGCTATGACAGCCATTTTTATTTTAATAATTAATTTCATCTAAATTAGTTTGAATTAAGAACTAACATTTTTAAATTAATAAATTAATAACATAATAATGAAAAAGACTTTTGTGGAAAAAATTGATGTGCTAAAAATCGATACACTTAGCATCCGTGCACACTTGCCTACATTGGAAACACGGTGTCGGTTATACATTTGTGTTTGTTCATAGATTAAAAATTTACAAATTTTTTTCGTTTTTGTTTACTTATGTAGCACCTGTCCAGGGATTTGACCGCACCAAAAATAATTTAAACAACAAAAAAATGTGTCACACTAATAATAATCATGACAAACTTTTGCAAAGATTGTTCTTCTCTAATTTATGTGCGTTTATTTACCTAGTCGCTTACACAGATTTTAGGATGAATTTTAATATCCGGATTATCCTTTAGCCCATAAGCCAGAATACAATAGAAAGATTAGCAAAAAAGTAAACAGCGAACTATGTCCATATACATTTCCATATAACTAAATAAAATTTTATAAAAACGCCAAGTTTCGCGCGTTAATGATAAACAATTTTAGAGCGAACACGAGAGGTGAAATCAAAGCAGCCTACTCCAAAAATCAGCAAACACAACAACAACAACAACAACAACAACAACTTTCAGTGACCACGACCAAATAAATTCTACCTGTATTAGTGCAACACACTCATCCCTAACGAACGTGCCAACATGTTGGTAAATAAAGAGAGCAGCATCGAACATGCTGCAAGTTGCAACAAAAACTTGTCTGAATGTTAGCAGTCATCAGCGGGGAAAGGCCGCGATTTTTCCAACTTCCGACCGCTCAATTGAGTTTGCGTACTGCAGGAGTGTGCGTTCTTCGTTCAACGACGCGAGTGCCAACAAGTTGTTGCTTGATAGTGCTCGCATGAGTTTTCTCTTTATATGCATAAGTACACTGAGGCAACAGGATTAATGCGCTCTCTTCGTCATGTACATTGCGCTCTTCGCCGTTTACAAAACGACATACAAAAACGTGACAAATAATGCTACTGCACAGATGTTTTGCATGTTTCAGCTTCACAGTTGCCTTCTTCGCGCAATTAAAGTCATATCCTTTTGTTAATCCGAGGAGTGAACAACGCAAGGACTCGTAGCAACGCATAATTTCGCAGGCCGCCAAAATATCTCGCGAGTCGTATAAACATTTAAGTTATTGAGTGCAATATATCGGGATATATAAATTCTTCAAAATAGTTAAGCCGTTTATTATATTATTTGACCGTTTTTAATAGACTTTTATAAATCACGGCTTTTTTTATAAATAATTACGTACCAATTATTGTGAAAGGTATGTATTGATATTAATGAGGAGCTGTGAAAATAAATAAAAAATAATCTTGTAATTAAAAAAAAAAACTATAAATACTTTGTATGGTTTCGTGCGCTCTAAAAAATTTTTGTTTTTGTTCCCTTAGTTGATTCCTTCGTTCAGCATGGATATATCTGCCTATCAACACATGAACATTCGCATGAGCACTCGCGGAAAACGTCCTTTGCGTAACTTAACACCCAGCGATAAAGTTCGCGCCATTCAACGCATTCACAATGGCGAAACCAAAGCTTCGGTTTCGCGTGATATTGGCGTACCGGAGTCTACGTTGCGTGGTTGGTGCAAAAATGAGCAGAAATTACGTTTTATGTGTCGCCAAATGAGCGTTGATCAAATGTCGTTGGCTGCTTTGGAAAACCCACCTGAAAAACGCACGAAACTCGAGAGCCATATTTCACCACCAAAATTTCAAAATATATCTGGCTTTGAGGAATTCGCATATAACCGTTTACCACTTAGTGGCATGGATTTTGCTGTCAATGCACTGAACAGTAACAACAATTCCAACAACAACAACAACATGAGTAGCAATAATGCGTTCTTGGAAAAAATTGCTTTGACTGAATTTATAAAGAAGACAAGTTCCCAGGTGGAATCTAATAAGCAGTTTAATGGCAATGCACATTTCCCAAGCATGGGCACTTTACCTATTTCTGCAGATTTTTCACAACTAGCAATGATGCAAAATATAAATTTGTTGTCTCTACTGAATCCGAATTTGGCAGCTATACCGAGCGCTGGTAGCTCAATTGATAACATTAAATCTAAGACGCCCTTACGTACATCGAATTCTACCGAGGATGTAAGGGATTATGCCAAAGTTGGAGCACCAACTCCATTGACTGTTAAAAATTGGGCTAAGGATCCCTCAGAAAATTTGTCACCAATAAAAAACGACACAATTCACAACAACGGCATCAACAGCAATAAACGCTTCATTACCAACTCAAACTCCAACACCAACGCCAACGATACTAACAACAATGATGTGAAACCAAAGCCACTGCAAGCACAGTTACACGTGCCCAATGTTAGTGCAATGCCATATCTTCCTACTGGCATACCGCCCTTGTTTAACCACAGTCCAGATACAGAAAGCGCTAATTCAGCTTTACTGGAATGGTGCAAAATTTTCAACGCCAGCTTGAATTTCCTAGCTCTATCCGCTGCTGCCGCAGCTCTGCAGTCCCCTGCTTTGCATATTAGCAACGTACTTGACGAAAATGATATAACCACTGAACCGGCACGTCCATCAGAAAATATACTGTATAGTCATCTCACTAAAGTGCCTCGCTCCTTGCACTCAAACATAAACAGTTTAGTGCATAGCGACATGTCCAACGACAGCTATTTCGACAGCGAACCGGAGGATCTATCATTTCGTTCGACTACATCCAAAATATCAAGTCCAGCTAATAGCCGCTCTCAAAGCCCAGCCAAAAGCATTTCTTCTGCCGTGCAGAGTGATGCTGAGCCATAAATAATAAATTATATTTACATATATTTACTAATATTAAAAATCTAATTGTGAGCTGTTCGAATGTAGATAAAATCATTTAGTTTTAAACTTTTAGCTTAAAAATACGTGTATCTAAACTTCCTAAACAATTCGATAGTATAATTTAATAGAATATTTTAAATAAACTATGCCACTGTACAATGTACGTTAGGAATCTTTTTATCTCTATATATAAGTAGTTTCAATTATCTACATATCATCTTACTCGTATATTGAATTTTATCTTGTCTTGTAAAAATTGAAAATGTTTTTTTTAATATGAATAAATTATTTCATTGTTTAAAAAAAATTGGGTTTTCTTTGTAATTTATTTATGTTTATACAGTACAAAAAAGTGCAGAAATACTCCGTTTAACCGTACTATTGGAAACCGGACTAATCGGGTGAACTATAAACTTACAAAACGGTAATTGGTTTCAAATTTTTCTGATTTTCCTGTTTTTTTTAGTAAATCTGGTGACAATCATTACCAAAACAAGAAATTAGATATTGAT